>CM052440.1:146867224-146896146 GCA_028533085.1 Varecia variegata | reverse complement strand
TGGGATTTTATGGGACCCTGGAAGGGTCGACATGGCGGGAGGGGCACAGGTTAGACAGATGGCGGGATGACTGGAAGAGGCATCAGGCAGTATGACCCATCCCAGGGCTTGAAAAGGAAAGTAATTGGGTCAGGGAGCCGTTCAGGAACATTAATGAAGAGAAGGAGATGAATTAGAGAGACATGAAGACAAAGTACACTGTCGTGTAGCAACAGAATAGGCACAAGGACTAGGAAGTGGCACCTTGCGTACTTTTCCTCACAAAATTTGTCACAGCCTGAAATTATGTTTCCCTGTTTCTTTTATTTCTCTCCAACTGGAAAGTAAGTTCCACGAGGGCAGGGGCCTTATCTGTGCTTCCTCACTGCTGTGTTTTCAGGATGCTGTGCGTGGCAGACACTCGATAAATATTTGTTGGATGCATAAATGAATGAAAATATCTATAAGTTTATATAGATAAATAATACATTAGAGAGAATGTCAAAGAAGGAATTGATTTTTTAAATGTTTGGAAAAAGCATGACATTTTAGTCTAATCTGGAAACTTAGTAAGATGAATAAATTTAAAAAGTTATCTTAGGTAGCCCAGTTTTTGCCTGGTTGAGTCACACAGATGCTCAGACTTTCAGAGATCTGTCCCTTGCTCTCCTGGAATGAATATGTGTGGTTTCTCCCTTCTTCTTACTGTCTGGTTTTACCCTCCTTTATGTGAAATGCTTTGATCAAAGCTGCCAGGATAAGAAGATAAGAGAATTTCAAAAATTTCTTTTTCTTGGCAAGGCCTATCTTTAAGAAGGCTCAGCTTCACTCTAACTCAATTTCATAGAATGTTATTCCTGGTTCATACAGGCATGGCTCATTTTACTGCACCCCACAGATAGTGCAGTTTTTACAAATTGAAGGTTTATGGCAACTCTGCATGGAGCAAGTCTATCGGTGCCATTTTTCCAACAGTGTGCCCTCATTTCTTGTCTCCATGTCACATTTTGGTAATTCTTGCAATATTTCAAAATTTTTCATTATTATTATATCTGTTATGGTGATTATTGTATCTATGGTCAGTGACCTTTGATGTTACTATTATAGTTGTTTTGGGGCACTATGGGCTGCACCCATATAAGATGGTGAACTTAAATCCATACATGTTACGTGTGTTCCGACTGCTCCACCCACCGGCCGCTTGTCCTCCTCTCTTCCTCTCCTCAGGCCTCCCTATTCCCTGAGACACAACAATATTGAAATTAGGCCAATTCATTACCCTACAATGGCCTCCAGGTGTTCAAGTGGAAGGAAGAGTCACATCTCTCACTTTAAACCAAAAGCTAGAAATGATTAAGCTTAGTGAGGAAGGCATGATGAAAATCGAGATTAGCTGAAAGCTAAGCCTCTTGTGCCGAACAGCCAAGTTGTGAATGCAAAGGAGAAGTTCTTAAAGGAAATTAAGATTGCTACTCAAATGAACACATAAATGATAGTAAAGCAAAACAGCCTTATTGCTGACATGAAGAAAGTTTTCATGGTCTATATGGAAGATCAAACCAGCCACAATAGTCCCTTAAGCCAAAACCTAATCCAGAGCAAGGCCCTAACTCTCTTTAATTCTATGAAGGCTGAGAGAGGTGAGAAGGCTGCAGAAAAGTTTGAGGCTAGTCGATGTTGGTTCATGAGGTTTAAGGAAAGAAGCCATCTCCATAGCAGAAGTGTAAGGTGAAGCAGCAAATGCAATGTAGTAGCTGCAGCACGTTATCCAGAAGACCTAGCTAAGATCACTGATGAAGGTGGCTACACTTAACAAGAGATTGTTGATTCCTTTCTAAATATTACTGCTCATTGACAATGCACCTAGTCACCCAAGAGTTCGGATGGAGATTGTCAAGGAGATTAATGCTGTTTTCATGCCTGCTAACACAATATCCATTCTGCAGCCCACGGACCAAGGAGTAATTTTGACTTTCAAGTCTTATTATTTAAGAAATAAATTTTGTAAGGCAATTGCAGCCATAGATATTGATTCCTCTGATGGATCTGGGCAAAGTAAATTGAAAACCTTTTGGAAAGGATTCACCATTCTAGATGCCATTACGAACATGTGTGATTCACAGGAGGAGGTCAAAATAGTAATATAAACAGGAGTTTGGAAGAAGTTGATTCCAATCCCCTTGGATGATTTTGAAGGGCTCAAGACTTCTGTGGAGAAACTAACTGGAGATGTGGTGGAAATAACAAGAGAACTAGAATTAGAAGTGGAGCCGGAAAATGACTGAATCGCTGCAATCTTATGGTAAAACTTTAATGGATGAGAAGTTGCTTTCTATAGATGAACAAAGAAAGTGGTTTCTGGAGATGGAATCTATTCCCGGTGAAGATGCTGTGGACATTGTTGAAATGACGATAAAGGATTTAGAATATTACGTAAACCTAGTTGACAATGCCGTGGCAGGGTTTGAGAAGTTTGACTCCAATTTTGAAAGTTCTGTGGGCAAAATGCTATTCAACAGCATCGCATGCTACAGTGAAATCTTTCGTGAAAGGAAGAATCAATGTGGCAAACTGCACTGTCATCTTATTTTAAGAAATTGCCACAGCCACCCCGACCCTCGGTGAGCACCATCCTGATGTCAGCAGCCATCCACATTGAGGCAAGACCCTCTAATGGCAAAAAGATTATAACTTGCTGAAGGCTCAGATGATTGTTAGCATTTTTTAGCAATAAAGTATTCTAAAATTAAGGTATGGACATTGTTTTAGACATAATACTATTGCGTGCTTAATAGACTACAGCATAGTATAAATGTAACTTCTATATGCACCGGGAAAAAACAAATTCGTGTGATTCATTTTATTGCAATATTTGCTTTTTTGCGGTGGTCTGGAACTGAACCCACAATACCTCCTCGGACATTGGCCTGCACTTCTCCTGATGCCACTTGGCCGAGGAGAAACCGGGAGCTCAGAGAGATGGATGAACACTCGGAATCACAGAGCCTGGAGTGGTAGTGTTCTGACAAATGCCTAGGACCCTGATGCTTATAAAACTTGGTGAACTAAAGCAGTATCTGGAGTGTCTTGAAGAAAGATGGTTGGGATATGCTTTACTTCAGTTGAAAAGCCAGTCTGCAAAAGTATAATAGTTCCTGAAGTCTTAGGCATTTCACGGCTGGTTAGAAGCAGACGTCCCAGCATACCTCTTCCAGAGCCTGGGATGTTAAAATACCATTTAGGTCCTTGAAGTAAGCCGATATTTTCACCTCATAAAAATACCTCTGCATGTTCACCTGAGAAGAAGAAAAAAGTGACATTCTCTGGTGGCTTTCATGAAGCATCCCAGTGCCCTTTCTCAAAAGGAAGGGATGGAAAACTCTTGATTTCCAGATGCTCAGAGATGGGAAGGGGGCACGAAATTAGCGTCTGTAATTCTTACAACAGCGCATTGTTTTCAAAAAAGTGTGAAACGCTATGTGCATACGTATGTACCTATGAGCAGACAGGCCGACATTCTTTAGCAATAGCTCTAAAGTCTCTTTCTCCCCGAGATTCCTGCTCTGCTTGCAGGATGTACGGATGCAAAGATTTCAGCAGGAGATGGATTTGTTCTTGGGTAGAATTGACCACCTTGACCTTCCTATGTCAGTTCTCTCTGGCTTTTACATTCTATGAAAGATGCCAGCTTTTAAGAGCCGGTATAGGACATCCTTATTTTGCCACTGCTGGGTACAAAAGCCCTGCTATCTAATTTGCTGGTCTCTCTCCTCTATTAAAATTAATATTGGAAACTCCAAAGCCCGACATTAGCACCAACTATTTTAAACCTTTTATAGCCCTTCAGCTGTACGGCAGTGCCAGTTTGTTTTCCATTCCCCTTGACATCTCACAATGCTAAGTGCCCAGTGACAGCCTGTAGAGGTTTCACCATAATCCACCTTTATCCATTAACAGACACTCAATCACTAAAGTGCTTACTAGACTAAACATATTTATCCAACCAAATCACACTTTACAATGCAAATCTGCCAATCAGACCCCAGCTATTAACAAGCAACTGCTTTAAGGGGATTTTGGTGTTTGTGCTGTGAAGAGCCTGCTTACCTCCAACAAACCACTAAACCAAATTAACATAGCTGTATCCTCATAAAAGAAACCAGATATCCTGTTGTGAAAATAGAGAGCTTGGTGGGACAGGCCTCCTTTGATGGCTAACAGCATGGCAGACAAGGCTTCAGACTTCAAATCTGGCTACCACAAAGTCGTTACAAACCTCCAGCATGAGGCTTTTGATAACTTTAAAAGCAAAATAAAAATGTAGCATTGGGGTAACTCAGTAAGTCGTCAACTCACTCACTTACTATTATAATTGCAATAAGTGCTGTAATTGTTGGATAAGGCTCCTTAATTCTAATTGCTCCTTCCCAAGATCATGTTGTAAAAGCGTTTGCATTAGCCAAAAATAAAATCCAAGAGACACAAATGTGGTAGTAATAATAATTCTTTTTATTGGCCTGGAAGAGAGGAAGAGAACAAAGCTTTAAAAACTTCAAAGTTCTGGCCAGAAAAAAAAAAAATCAGAATTGGAGAAACTCATATACTCTTTGCCCCTTTATTAGACCAATATTCACTAAGTGCCATCACCACAAGTTAAGGGTTTGACAACACTTTTTTTTCTAGTCTGCGGGAAAGTTACACCATCCATGTTGCCGTACTAATTTAAGATTTCTGTCAGAAACTGCATAACACAGTCCTGTATATCCTCACTCGGAACTCTTAATCGCTTCAGACTTATTGGTATTATACCTCCTTTAAATACCAATATTTTAAGGCAGCTTTGACACTTGGTAAGGTTTGAGGTAATTTTTTTCCCCCACTTAGCTAGCGAGAGAAGAAAGGTAGAATTTACTCAGAGTTAAGCTACAGACACAAAGTAAATAGTAATTCGTAAAATAATAGGCCATTATGCTGCGTAGAAAAAGAACGCTACTGTATCTCAATTCCACACTTACGGTACTAAAAATATGAATTTCCAGTCTTTACTGTTTATCAAAAATAATGAGCACTTTCTTATTTTAGTAGATTTTATAGGCTCTTCTGGGGAAAATATTATGTGCGGCTAGAACAAGCTTCATTTTGGAGGCCACTCTTCACTCTGGAGTAATTTCCAAAGTGAATAAACCACAGCATGTGCATTTTCCCAAAGATCAGCTGAGTAAAAACTTCAAGCCAAAGTAGAAATTAAATTGTCATGCAGCAAAATGCCAGTAGTTTGCTAGAGATATTTTAGGAACATGGATATATTCCTGGAGTAGAAATAATAAATGAAAGTTCTTGCTTGCATATTTATTAATCTTTGTCTACTACTCTCGTCTCTCATGGTATGGGAATGAGTTAAGAAAGAGTTGCTAGATGAAGCATGACATATTTTTGGGCCAGATTTTTGCTGTAAAATGTGTGTAAAAATAATCTGGATGGCCTATACTTAGTTAAGAAATGAAATAAGAACAAATGCCAATGTTTTTGTACATGTGTGAAGATACATAATTTTTTCAACATTTGAATTAATAATATGAACATCCTATAGATATGTCGTTATCCCATTTATGCTAATGTGCACCAGCTAGTGTTCTTATAAAATGACCTGCATTAGTTTATGAAAAAAATCTGGGATTAAGTCAGAAAGTGATAAATACTATGTTTCACAGACAAGCAAGGAATAGTGAAAATACTCAGTCAAACCATAGTAAATAACCATATTGAAAAGTTTACACTTCTGCTTTAAAACCTTTTTTCTAGTTAAGCTATCATAGAACACAATGTTTGTAAACATAATTATAATGCTGCTATTTTTTTCTTGCATGATGCCTTTTTTAGTCATTTTTTGGATAGGAATGCTAACCATTCATTATTCTGTGTTGGATTTTGAAGCTGCATGCTTCCAGCAACAGTGGGTATCTCGCATCTCATAAAAGTATGTCTAGTGCAGTTGGTAAATAACATTGATTGACAGGGACACTGTGTGGGAGAGGCCGAAGAGCAGACTCCATCTCAGAGGCGCTCACGGTATAAAATCACGGAGAATTTCATAAAAGATTTAAAAGAAGTATACAAATATAGTATGTGAAGGAGTAAAGGAAAAAGAGAGGAGATAGATAAAGTTTCCAACAGGAGACTGGAAGTTCTTCCCGAGAAAGACAGTTGCTTTCATTTCCTAATATCATTAGTGCCTGGCACTGTGCAGGGGAAGATTGATAAGTATTTGTTAGCTGAGTGAGTAACAGGATTCCTGGAGAAGAGGCTGACACAGATTTTGAGGGAAGGAGACTCCTGGAACAAGGAGGTAGACTTTCCTCCCCAGGCCACGGAAAGAGCTGAGTGGGGAAGGGGTGCGTGGTAGGAGGTGCAGTTTGAACACCCCACGTCCCCCCAAGCCTTACCCCAAGGGAAGGCAGACAAAAAGCACATTTTTAAAAAGCACAAATTTAGAATGAAAACATCAAAACTGGTGTCCCTCTATAGTACAGAAAACAGGAGCACCCTGACAATCAGCCTTGAAGAGACATAGTTTCCATTGAGCTCACTCGCCAGCTGGGGTAGCAGCTCCTCCTGCAGCGCCCTGCCACCAATCTCATGAGAAAATATTTTTTATTACTGAAGAAGGCTCAGATGTAAGGCCTTGTTTTATTACCTCACAATCCAAGAAAACGGGTGGGTACCTAGGAAGGTGCTCCGGAGCTGAGATGGAAGTCTATTGGGGAAATCATCAGCCCTGCAACCATTTGTTTTTGTTTCTTTTTGCAATGAGAAATGCCAAATTTATTTATTTGAATTTTTTAATTTGAGAATATTACGGGGGTATAAACATTTAGGTTACATATATTGCCTTTGCACCACCAGACTCAGAGCTACAAGCATGTCCATCCCCCAGACAGAGCACACCGCACCCATTAGGTGTGAATAGACCCCACCCCTCCTCCCCTTCCCCCCTGCCCGACACCCGATGAACGTTACTTCCATATGTCCTGCAACCATTGGTATTTGGCCTCATCAGTTGTAGGTGTCTAAGGACAACATTATCAATTGTCATTCTTTTCCCTTCCCTGCAGATGGAAATATCTGTAGAAGAATTATTACAAATTATTATATTAACCAGTGGTTTTATTCTTCCTCTTGGTAGTGGAGAAGATTCTTTTCATCTGTACCTGTTCCCATCCAGCACTGCCCCAAACCCAAATTCAAATAGATCGTTTAGTGCTCACGGTCCCAGGGAGGTGACGGAGCACAAATCTGTTTTGACGTTAGGATTTTGCTCCCAAACCAGAAAGCATTTCTCTGGCCTGGAGAGTGGGAGGAGAGGAGAAAGGAATGTGTTTCGAGAAGAGACCTAGGTGGGTCCAGGGGAGAGGAGCCCGGATCTGGTTAGATCCATAAGATCTGGGAAAAGCTCAGGTAGATCTATGGTGTTGCAGGCGGAGGGGACTCGTAAAGCCCCAGGAGGTGGCAGGACCCTGGTGGGGGTGGGCAGAGTGAGCGCAGCAGAGGCCTACAGGACCACAGGCAACCTCGCAGGATTGCCCAGGGACAGGCCACCGAGCAAAGGGACCCTGGGGCTGGAGAGGCCATGTGGATGGTGTCCAAGTGGACGATGAATGAGGACCAGCTGGGACAGGGGCCATCATGGAACATGCCTCAGTGGATGATTGTCATTGAAGACCAGATGGTGTCCATTGTTCAGATTTAGACCTTGGTGCTATGTACTCAACTAGGCCTTAGCTTTGGGAAACAATGGGTGCTTACCCTGCTTGACTGAGATTTGGTTTATGCCACCCACATAAAGTGGGGCAGCACAATATAAATCGTGCTCAGTTATGAAATGGAAGACATTCGCAATACCATACTGCTTGTGCACCGTGAGTTTGTGGATCATAATCAACACCATCTATATATCATTAGTGTTTCTGAAACTATGAAACGAGTATGTGCATCTGGCAAAACAACAACAAAAAGTATTTTGCTTCACCCTCTAACCCCCGCCAAAATCCCAGACAAACCTAGAAATGTAGAAGTATACGATGTATAAAGTGAACGTTCTCTGTCCCCTCCTCTCCCAAGAACTTACGAATGCGGTTCTGCTCCACGGATGTATTTTTCACCTTTTTAGAGGCCATTAGATAAATAATGTACCTCCTCATCTGAGGTTCCAAAAATGGAAGAAAATAAAATTCAACTTTCACTAGGTTACTTTTCCTATTAAGATTTTATCCTGATTTTAAACTGTGAAACCTACCAAGTTCTCCCAATATGACCTGTCTCAGAAATAAAATGTTTTTTGAAGAACCCTGCCCTGGAGTGATACAGATTGTTTGTTTTAACATCACTCAAGAAGCTTCAGTGATGTGTAAAGTTATGAAAATCACGGGGGAGGGAAGAAACCTCCTGACGCACAGGTTATGTTAATGCAACGAGGGCCATTCAGTGTTTGATGGCGGGGAAATCATGGTGAGGGCAAATAAATTGTCCGCCCGGGTTCACAAGGCAGTCACAGGCTGGAATTACAGAAAGGGAGATAGTTTCTCCCAGTTGCTTTGATTTGATCTTTTCTTGAAAAAACTTAATATACCTTTAAAGAATCCTTGCATTATGGTGGAGTTTGAATATGAAGAAAAGATAGCATGAGACTATAAATTCATGTGATTTATAAGTATAGTAAATAAAAAACCTTTCCCTTGGAAAAATAATACTTCTATCAGTATAGACATTTATTTTGAAGAAATTCTGCAACTACATGGCAGATAAATAACTTGTAATATATTTCATAATTATTAATAATTTTAGTCTGTGAAATGGAATCTTTTGAAATTATTGGATCATTGAGAAAGGAGGACTTGCTGCTTTCATCAAAGGCTTTATCTTCTGTTATTCAAGGCATTAAAATGAATATAATTTAAAAATTCAATTTCTTAGTTGCACTATCCACATTTCTAGTGCTCAACGGCCACAGATGGCCAGAGGATTTTGTCTGGATAAGGCAGATACAGAACAGTGCTATTATTGAAGGAAAGTCCTATTGAACAACACTGCTCCATAGCTATGTCGATACAGCAGGAGGGCTGAAAATCTGCAATATTACTGCCACATCTTTACCGACCGTATAAAACAAAACTTTTCTGTTAAGAGCATGTTTATAGTAACATCGCAGCTAACATACTGCTTATTTTCCAGTTCTGACTGACTAGCTGGCTGACCAACTGAATGAATTTTTAACTGAACTTAATGTAGTATGAAAGGAGCAACTAAGATAAAATAATGGTTCATTCTGCTGGTTTGAGGTTAATGAGTATTCTTTATATGAAAATTTAAATGCTGATTATCTAATTATTTTTATCTCAATCTTAGCATGCAGATCCAAACCACATTTACAGAGAACACAATTCAGCGCCATTTATTTTCTCTGTGCTTAAAAATACTTTGCGAAGATACCATTATAAATATTTGTATATACATATATATTCAATGTGCTTAAAGTATCTTCTTATACATTTTATAATTAAATAATTCTAAATGTCCTGATGTACTCACATAAGGAATTCTGGGGTCAAACTTATTTGGAATTTTCACATGAGTTAGTTGAGCAAACCAAGTCATTTTAAAGACCAATCTTTATGTTCATAATCTCTACTTTTTCCTGTTTATATATGAAATCCAATTTTACTGAAAGCTTGTGGAATAACTACTTACACTAAGGAAGTGAGTCAGTGTCTCTGAGAAAGAAAAGGATGAAATTCTGAGTATAGTAATGCTCACTGGGTCTGAGTTGTAGAACTGCATGGTGAGGCAGAGAAACTAAGTGGGTCGTCAGGGAAGAAACCTGTATAAACCCTGGGAATCCAAATATACCCTTAAATTGATCAGGACTTCTTCAAGATGGGTTAAAAAATAAGATGTATATTTTTGGTGATATAAGAATCCATACTTAAGACGATAACAATGTGTATCTCTCTACTTATGTAAGCAGAGGCATTCTTATTTATAAAGATTTGTTAAGTATCTATTTCTAAGTCAGATTTTTTGAAAGGAACTATTTCATTGTTCATTTGAGTGAGTGATGAATGGTATTTTCTCTTTACTTTTTAAATTAATGCACTTACATCATTTTGAGTTTTTAAAACATATGTTCAGAATATAGTCAGCAGCATATAAATTGGTATCATTATTCTAACAGTTGCTCTGCACATACAAAAAAGTCTAGCCACACTTTCCTAAAGTACCCATTCTCTTTCAAAATACTTTTTTTAATGCTTGCTGGTCTACTTTTTCTAGGGCCAACAGGGTAAAATGAGGATTTGGCAAAAGTGAAATATGGTCAAAGTTTCCTCTCAAACACAGAGTTTTACAGCAGTGAAGGAAAAGCAGGAGTCACTACATTTATGTTTTTGGCTTGCTGATTTTAAGAGCAAGATGATTTTTCTTAGTCTTCAGTAGTAGCTCTCTTTTGTATTCCAGTTGTAATATATATTGAAGTTGGTGACTATTACATTCCAATTTTTTTTATATTATTTCTAGATTGACTATTCAAAAGCACTATGAGAAAATTACTTACCTTATATTTCCTTTTGAAATATACTTAAAAGTCTAGATTAAATGTAAAAACTTTTTAAGATGAATGAATACATGATTACATAGGATACTCTCTAAAAATTCTTAATGGTGTTTTACTAACAGAAAAGATATATAATCTTAATGAACAGATATTTCATGAATAACTTTTTACTAAAACAATGTTTTTATGTATATTCATTCTAATTAAAATGCTATGCCTTAAGCAATGCATTTATGGAAGATATAACAGTAAAATTAGGCATTTGGTATTAGAAATTATGCATTCTGATATTAGAAATGGTGTATTATTTTAATTATTTTGATTAATCTCTACTTCTGTGTGTTATAGTTGAGAATGAAAGGACATGTATATTTATTGAACATGATACACAGTACATGGTCTATGTACCAGATGCCCTTCTAAGTCACTTTATGAACATTATTTCATTTAGCTCTCACATGAGCTGTACTATTATCAATCCATTTTACAGACAAAAAAACTAAGTGTTAATGAGGTTATGATTAAAAGGTGCCAATCGTGAGAGAGAAACCCAGAGCGTCTGATTCTAGAGCCTTCATTCCTCACCACTATATAAATGAGCTCAGAAGTATCCTTGTTACACAAAAAAGGAAAGAGAGACTCAGCAACATTAAGTGACTTGTCCAAAATAGAGTAAATGGTGGAAAAAAAGATTTCAATTGAATATGTCTGACTCCAAATTTCAGCTGATTTTGCTACACCACACTTGGATTAGCACATCAGATTTAGCAAAGAAGAGGTTATAGACTGTCAGAAGTGACCAAGGATGGGAACAAGATAGGCACAAGACTGTCCTTTCCCCAATGTATGTTCTTGGGACTTTTATCAAAAATGAATTGGCTGTCAATGTGTGGATTGATTTCTGGATATCCTCTATACAAATCTATATTTATGGAATTTTCCATTTAATATTTTCAGACCATGGTTGACCGAGAGTAGTGAAATAGTGGGAAGTGAAACTGTGGATAAGGCAGGGACTACTGTATTTTATGAATGCTTACAAATTTTTCAATGCTTGGGAGCTTTCTTATGAAGTTCTCATGCAGTAGGAAGAATCAGGAAATATTTATTGAGCACCCACTCTGTGAAAGAGCAATGCATTCCTTCTTTCAGGTGATACTGAAGAAATAGGACATAAGGGGGTTTGCAAATCAGTAGGAGGTAAAACCATCAAACATGAAGTAAATGGAGGCACAAGTCGTATGAGATAGTGCATGTTAACGGTATAGACACTAAACATGACGGAGTTTGGAGGCAAGGGCAACCTCCCTGGAGGAAATGGAACTGAAGCAAGATCTTGATGGATGGGTGAGGTTTGGGGAGTATGGGGAGGTTTGGCAAAGGAGAGGTCCTTCTAGGTGGAGGAGCAACAGGTGGGGTCTTGAGGCCATGAAGATGTCTGTGGTGTTCACAGGGCTTTAGGGAGCTGGTTCTTAGTGCGGTTGGGAGGAAACTGTGGAGGGGAAGCCTGAGGTGGTATAATGAGGACAAGGCTCACCTGGAGATCCCTGCTACAGGGGAAGGACTGTGGCCCTTTGAGGGACCATGGAACTACCAGTTATTCAGAGAGTGGTTTAAAATCAGAAGGAGGGTTTCTTTTCCCTTGGGGCACTCATCTAAACTAATTTTTTTATCAATAAAAAATGAGCACTCAACCCTTCCGCACTTCTTTTCATACTTCCTTTACCCAAAAATAACTGAATCACTTTCCTTAGTTCATAACCCACAGGTAAGGGAAACATATTATTTTGAAATTTTTACTTATAGTTAAAAAGTTTCTCAGGGGGTTGGAAATTTAGGGTAGTCCCAGATTTCTTTCAGATTTTCCCTTCTGATTATAGTTTGTATAAATATTGATTCATCCTAGAAATGAGTTATGGGTAGGAGGGATCTTTTTTTTTTTCTCTATAGAACGCAGCATTCCAGAAAAACCTCATTTCTGTTGATGAATGGCTATTGGCGCACAGAAATCTGGCATGTGGTTGAGGAGAAGGGATACAGCTGACATGAGAAAAGCTTGAGAAGGAAACCATAATCCCCCTTCAAATTCACTGCTTATTAGAGGAGCTAAAATGATTAAGCAGCTGGGGCTTTTGATGTATGAGGAAAGATTAAAAGAATTATTAATACATGTGTGTAGGTTGGCTGAAGAGCTAAGGAGTGTAGGTGCCTGTGTGTGGGGTGGGGGCCCGAGAGCCATTTGCAGATAATTGAAGGATAAGCCCCAAAGAGGGAGAGGCCTGTGAAGGTGGTCTTTAGGGGATTATCTCAGGGTAATGAATGAACTGAAGAAAAGAAAAAAACCGTTTCATCAGGAAGACTTTCATAATGGGTGAAATTTAAGAGGCCATAAAATAATCTCCCATGAGAGGTAGTGAAATTCCCATCCTTTGAGTCATCCGGGGGAGGCCTATAAAGTTTTGGAAGTTTATAATGCTCCCTTGGTGGGGAAACACGCTGGGTATCCAAGACCATCCTTGGTCCTGATGTTTTCCAGCTCAATTTCTAAGATGAATCCATTGATAAACAATAACTCTGGAGATGCCCCAAGAACTGAGCCTGTACCATCTCACTGATAATTCTCTTCATGTAATCAAGGCATGTTCCACACCTCCTCCTTTTCTGATGTCCACCCAGTGTCCTTGACATTATATCATTTCTCAAGGGACATAACGGCCCAACGATGGAGGAATTGGAAGATTGCAAGGATAAGCAGCATGTAATTCGGCAAATGGCAGTATTAATGCACCCTCCCTGCACTGCAATGTCCTCTCCAGACAGGACTGCTATCTGTTATATTATAAGAACTCCTTGCATTGCGTTCTTCGGGGTCCCTCGGCATTAATTGGCATGTAGGCTGTGCCACGGCTGCCTCTCCCCGGTAGCATGACTAGGCTGAAATTATCTGGTGACTTTTGATAATGAGGACGACAGTATGTCTATCTTTATCATTTGCAAAAACTAAAAGAGGTAGGATTTCAGAGCACTTCATTTTAATGCCAATGAAATGATAAAAGAAACCCCACGCCCTTGTAGGGTCTTGTCCTTTGATCTCATAGTTTCCTAGGTTTTTCTCCTGTGGGAGGAACAATAAATGATTCTCACACAAAGATTTGTGTATACTTTTTTCTTCACAATGTTGTTTATAAAGTTAATAACTAGAAATAACCTAACTATTCGATAGTAGGTTAAAAAGTTTTATTAGGTTCTTACAGTAGACCGTCACAACTGTGAAACTCATGGTATTGAAGAATATACAATGACATTCAACAATGCACATGATAATACTGGAAGAAGCAAGCAGGACCTACAAAAACAACAGCATTCTAGATCTAATTACATTTAGAATCTAACTACATTTAGAATGCTGTTGTGTTAGATAAGAAGACAGATGAACAAATAGATAAACATTTATCCTGCCTTCCTATCTCTGAATGATGGAATTATGAGTAATGTTATTTCTTCTTCATATTCTCTTCCATGTTCTGAAATTAATATAAACTGCTTACCAGACCTGTTATTTAAGCAGATTTTACTTTTTTTAAAAAAGGAATATTTGGATATAAGTGTTCTGCATGAGGCAATAGAGACTACATGCATAGAGCTCAAAGTGAACTTTCCACATTAAAAAAATAAATTAGACAAACACTTGTGGTGCAGCTGTACAATTTAGAAAGTGAGAAATCAACTTTTGGATTTTTTCATCCAACACATTTTTATGAAATGAAATTAGAAGATAGTTAAAAGTGTGCTTATGTCAGCATTTCACAAGCTGCTCCAAAGTACTCTAGTATACCAAAATATTTTGTGATATTTAAATATTAGACACCTTAAATAGTGCTAACAAAGATAAATAGATTTCTATTTTACTTGACTTACTAGAAACTTTAACATGGTGATGTGTATTTCTGACTCTTCAAGAGGGAAATTGCACCATGTTCAACAGTAAGTCAATAGAGGGATTACTATGAAGATCAGGAAAAAAACCAAGTTTTTGTTATTACCTTCATGATTAATTTTTCTCTCAATATTATAGAAGGTCAGAATTATGAATAAGAAATAAAAACTATAACAATCAGAAAGAAAAAAATTATCAAATAAAAAGCAACTGTAAAAGCAATTCATGGGACTATTACAGCTAAAATATATAAAACTTCATTCATTCCATAAATATTTCTTATATAACTATTGGGTGCCTGCTACTCTTCTAGGGTCTTGGGCTTCACAGATAAATAAAAAGAAATGAAAATCCCTGCCACTGAGAAGCTTTCATTATGACAAACTTTAAATCTTCTATAATATAGTAAGTTTCTGTATGTGCACACTAGATATTGCAAAAATAATCTTTATATCAAGTTTTGCATTTGTTTTTCACTAGAGGTGGAAGCAATGAACTGAAAAACAATAAATATTTTAAAGATTTCCAGTACATATTGTTAAAATAATCTACATTGACTTGATATTTTTCTCTAACACTATAAATCATTGTTTTACCATTTTTATTGATTTTTTCTTTTATTTCTCCATCAGTTTGAGATGCCTCATTTAATGCATATAAAATATATTATATATACCCCTATGTATACATATTCTGTTTTATTAATCTGCCTCTTCTACTTTACCTATGAAGGAGGAGAGGGATAGACATATTAATTAACTTTCCAAAGTGGATAAGCTATTTAATACCTGGAGAGCCAAGGATCGGGACCACACAGTCTAGCTTCCGAGCACCACCCCTTATCAGATACGCTGTAACAAACGTCAGCACCTGGGTTTTCCCTACTTCTGACTCAAGAATGTATATATGGCAGACTTTGCTGAAGGTTTCATGCCATTGAAGGCTGCAGAGCCAATCACTTACAACTGAACAACTGTAGATGAACTCTGCTCTTAAAAGTTCTTTAGCCATTAAGGAACTTCATGGCGCTCTTCCTAGGGACTTAGCTCACCACTTTTCTTGTCTTTTTGTTCCGTCTTTTCTCCCTCAGCCTGACTAGAGACTGTGAAAATTATTCCCTCTGTATTGAGCAGGTGTTCGTTTCGCTTTCTCTCACTTCCAACCCATACTGGCCATGCATGTGCTGAGGGCTCTCATCCTACAGCCAGAGAGGCTGAACAAGGTATTGTTTTAATCGAGGGCATTTTCTTTCCTAAGAGGGGTTCTGATGTTTGTTGTCATAGGACCCTTTGTTTTTCTTCTCCCCATTTTACCATTTTTGCTCTATAATTGAGGTTTAGATGGATTATCATAAATTGTCAGAGAATTTCAGTCTCTGTTTTGCTTTTTAGCTCACACCTGTTAACTAATCCTGTTTTTATTTTGTTTGTCATAGATTTTTGCATTATTTTTATGTTAAAAAATTATTGCATCCAAAAAAACTATTGCATTAAAATATTATTTGTCTTATTGCCTGAGTCTTTTGGGATTCCGTTGAATTTTGTGGCCAAAGCAAGTGCCTCAACTCACCTAATCCTGATCTTCGGCTCATTTAACAGAACTAGTTATTGGGCAACCTCAAAAGAAAGCAAAATGATAGCACTGGGGTTAGCAAGTCTTTTCTAGTAGATATTATTTAAGGTGTTCTTTTTTTTTTCCATTTTCCCTGGTGGAGCTAAAATAACTTGTCAGTATTTTGTTTCCTTCAGACCATTTTCAAGTCATCTTAGCTGGATGACAGGCGGAGAGCGGTTCATTTCTTGATTTATTTGGCCATTTGTTGGGAAAACTAGCAGCACTTGTTGACCAACAAAATGAGTTTCTGCTCGTTTTTTTTTTTTTTTTTTTAAGTCTTCATCTGCTGCAGCATATTTGAGAAAGTTTCTGGAATTTGGAAAGACCGACACAGCTGTGAAAAAAATCTAAGTAATTTAGTGCAGCATCTATTTGTAAATCCCCAAATAACAAAAACCAAAACTTTTTAGACATTTTTATGTTTTCAGAAATTATTCTTCCCAGAAAAATGTTCTCCTATTTTATGTAAATGTGGAAATAATAGCTCTTGAGAGATTACTATAGAAGGTTTCGGACGTCTGTTATCTAGTGCCGGGGAGGCAACAGAGGAGAGCAGTTGCGAAGGGCTTTTGGGGGCAGTCTGCTGCATCTGCCATTTAAAAAGCATGAATATCTACATATATTCTTTTGGATTTTAAGGGAGAATTCTTACGAAAATATTATAATCAAGCTTTTGGAGACACTAGGGCACCAGATTAAGTAAAATGAAGGCAGAATCGGAAGAACGTAAACAGATCTGAAAGCCAGCTTGAAGTCCAAAGGTGAGACTTTTGGGAAATCTATTTTCTATATTTGAGTCATGTATTTAGAAGAAGAAAGGAGAGGCTTTTAGTACAAATTGGTTGAGACAAAATATTTTTGTTGACTCTGTACATCCAGTAATTGTAGTTTATGGGATGGCCAGGATGGCAGGCAGCCCAGCTTCACTTACGCCCTCCCTGGTTCACCTCCAAGTGACTGCTGGTGAGCAGGGTCTTCTCACTGTGTTATTAATTAACACTGGCAGACCTTCCGCGTTCCATCCCCTTGGCAGAAAGTGGGCTTTTCCCCCCGTGTTCCGTTCTAGCCTCTGTGACTGTCCACAGCTCCACGCCAGCACTCCTCTGAAGTCATTAAAATCATCACGTTGGACCCTGCTGCTAACTGCTATGTCGCAACAGTCTTGGAAACAGTGAAGCTTCATCCAGGTGGCATTCGTTTTCTTCAAAAAAAATTATAGAAGGGCCATTTTCCCCTGTCTGTTTTGAAATAATTATCAGAGTTTCTTGTTTCAGTTTATCAACTTTATTTGGGAATAGAAAAATCAGAAAATAACGGACCATAATATTGCCATGTTAAGCACTTGAAGAAATTAGATTTGTGCCCTATAATGAACACAGGGCCAAAGAGTTAGAATCACAACATATGGAAATTGTATGGACCAACTTTCATATAGATATTGTATACGAATATATGTATATAGGAGATTGTATATATGCACAATCTTCTTTATAACATCCCCAGACATCTTGCCATTCAAACTCTATGTAAATCCTTTTTTTAAAACAGAGATCTTAACTGCTTTTTAACATGGCCAAGTTCATGTGTAAGGAAGCAGTCTGGTTCAAGACAAAACAGAAGCTTTTGAGTCATGTGACAAATCTAAAACTTGGAGTTGATATTCAGGAACCGCATTGTATTGGGCAAGGTACTTAGCTTCTCAAAACCTCAGTTTCCCATCTAGGAAACAAAATTTAAATACCTACTTCAAAGAGTCGTTATGATAATTAACGACTGGAAAATGGTGTACATTAGGTGCATTTCTAGTCTATAGAAGTTACTCGACGAGATCACATTTCTCTTTCACATACAAATTGCAATAGCTCGAGTTATACTTCCACTTGGCAGCAGGTGTTTGGTATTTTATCACAGTATCCCACGCTCTTACTAGGAAGACTGTGGGGACTCCGGTAGGCCTGGGTGCTCCCCAGACCCGCTCTAGGTGCAGTTTCGCAGCGTCCCGTCCTCTCTGCTCTTGCTTTGAGTCGCTCCTGCCGTTGCAAGGGCACACACCGGCTCGGCCCTGGCTGCGGGTGCCTCCCCGCGTGCAGCGCCACCACTCGCGGCCCGCGGAGCCTGCCCTCAGCCCTCCGCGACAAAAGCAGCACGCCGCGTACCGCTTACAATGAGATGTTACTGGAAACGTGGGGAAATGGATGGACATTCCAGCACTAAAAAATCTGGAACTGACTTCTAAAAACGATTGTTCCTACGTACACAAGACTGGGCCCCGTGGCAGGGCTTTCGCCCTGGAGGCCTTTTTACCAAGCTCCCGGCTGGCCTCCCAGGGCGGACTCCACGCTGCCGCCTTCGCTCCGGGCCTGCTGTGGCCTCACCCGGGCCACCCTGCCATTCCCAGGAGGGCAGGCCTGGGTAATCTCACCTGTTTCCAATTCGGTCCCTTAACCTGTTGTGACCCTTGCAATGGGAAGATATTTTCTTTCTACTGCATCTCCAAGTCCTCAATTTTGCTCCAAAATTTTACTGTATCTAGAAAGATACGCTATGGAAACTTCTACAATATCTGGGGAAAATTTATTCTGCATCCCTCCCCTCAATGGGGAGTACAGTTTAACCATAACATTTCTAATAGAATGTAACAGTCTAATGTCAATAATTTTTTTGAGCTCAGCCTTTCCTCCATATCAAGGTGACTACAAGGAGTATAATTTTCCTGTTAATTTTACTCTATATACATACAGATTTACACATACACACACATATACATATACTAGTATAGGAAATTCTAAGTTGATACTTAGGAAATAAACATTTCTTTAAAATAACAATCATCTTCAGTTTCAGGTGAAGACTATACAATGATCATAGTTTTCTCCTTCTACTTTAAGAGGAATGAGCAACCACTAAGAAAATAGTCAACTTTCCCCCATTACATAGAGTAGCTTAGCTTCTTAGGTAACATATTGTCACAAATCTTTCTTTTCCAGAAGATTTTTACTTAGTTTGTATTAGGTTATTAAGTATGAAATGTCTGATTTCCTTAAGTATTGACAATTAATATCTGTGACATTTCACTTTGACACTTATTTTTATTGTATAATACATTCTCATTCTTTCAAACACATGTTTTGACTTGTGATTATCTTTCAAACTTTTTTTGGAACCATTTTTGTACAATCATAGATAAGCCAAAATTGGCTTGTTATTTTCAAATATGAGTTCCATTGTAAAAACAATATAATGCAGACAGCTCAAAATATCAACAAAGTGTTTGGAAAGGATGTGGCTAACGAACACACAGTATATCGATGGTTTAAAAAGTTCTGTTCTGGTGATTTTCATCTTAAAAATGAGTCACATAGACAACCTGAGACCAAGGTGGATAATGATAAACTAAAAACTGTAGTGGAAGTGAATTCATCTCAACCTATGCATAAATTAACAACTGTCACTATTCCAACAATCTTAGACCGCTTAAAACAAATTGACAAGGTAAAGAAGCTGGATAGATGGGCACTACATAAATGAAACAATCGTCAGAAGAAAAATTGTCTCCAAGCTTGCCTTTCTTTGCTGTCACAACATAAAGACAAACCATTTCTACACCATATTGTTTTGTGTGATAAAAAATAGATTCTTTTTGACAATCACAAAGTGTTTGGCACAATGACTGGATAAAGATGAAGTGCTGAAACACAGTCCAAAACCAAATATTCATCAAAAAAAATCTAATGGTATCTGTTTGGTGGTCCAGCACTGGTATTATCCACTATAGCTTCATGAAACCTGGTCAATCTATTACAGTGGGTGTCTATTGCAACCAGCTGGATGAAATGATGAGGATGCTTGTGATTACGCAGCCAAGATTGGTCAATAAAGACAGGCCAATCCTCTTGCAAGACAATGCTCAACCACGTGTCTCACACATAACGCTGCTCAAACTACAGGCACTGGACTTGGAAACTCTTTGTCATCCACTGTATTCACCAGACCTTGCACCAACTGACTACCACTTCCTCCAGGCTTTGGGCCACTTCTTACAAGAAAAAATATTCAATTGTCAACAAGCTGTGGAAAACACCTTTCACAATTTCATCTCCACTGGCTCTCCAGGCTTCTTCGCTGCTGGCATAAACAAGCTACCGTTAAGATGACAGAACTGTGTTGAGACACATACTTTGATTAATTGTACTACTTCTTGTTTGAGATATAAGAAGAAGCTAAACTTTTGATTCAAAATTGGACATTTCATATTTAATGACCTAATAACATATATAAATCTTATTGGGTTGGTTTATGTAGAAAAAAGGAGTAATTATATCTTAATATTTAAAATATGAAGTCTTTCTCACAACAAAGAATGCTGCTTAAAACATCTAATTAAGCTTTCTATTCTCTTCTCATCACCGGTCCATTTAGTGACACAGGAATCTATTTGTCATATATTTAAACTTACTGACATATACTAGGTGTTCAATCACATTTATTTCCCTTCCTAATATTTAGTGGCACTTCCTTCAGTTGTGCCAAATTTTTTTCCTCTAAACTTTTAATTGATGGATCCTATCTCTGTGCTTTGGGAAGCTATGTATTTCATACTGTTAAGTTGCAGCTTTTCCCAATCTTTGGGCTTTTACAGCTGGAAAAGGGCAGCACAGATTTAACCTTGTGTCTCAGTGAGTGTTGAAGCACAAAACACGCCAGAGGAAAACACCTCCCCTTTACGCTCTGGGCAGGGAATGAAGAACTGGGCTTTTTATAGACTATTTTCCTTGGATGGGAAAGAGCGACGAGAAGTGTTGATACTACATTGCTGCTGACTATTCTTTGGGAAAGAGAGATCTGTAGCTCACTGTCTAAACTGTATTTAGTGTATGAGGTGTTGCGCATTTTATCATTCAGAAATTTGGACCAATCTAAGGCAAATGATTTTCATTATTTCTCTAACTTTTCCCTTAGTAACTTCTTTCTCTACCAATATTTGCCGGAGAGAAGGGGGCTTCATGCAGGGGTTCTTCCTCAGATGCCACATTTAGCTAGGGATAGACTACTGTGTTTGGTGTCTCATCAGTTTACTTAACAAAAATATCAGTTCCTCAGAGTCCTACTAGCCATTTTTCCATTTAGTCACTGATTATTCATGATCTGGTCAGCTCTTTGAATGTCCTCCTGACTTCTGCCACTCCTCTTAGAAAAGACTATGTGGCCAATAAACATATGAAAAAATGCTCAACGTCTCTAATCATCAGGGAAATGCAAATCAAAACCACAGTGAGATATCACCTAACTCATTCCAGTGAGAATGGATTTTATCAAAAAGCCTCAAAACAACAGATGCTGGCATGGATGCGGAGAGAAAGGATCACTCATACACTGTTGGTGGGACTGCAAACTAGTTCAGCCCTACAGAAAGTAGTGTGGAGATACCTCAAAGGACTAAAAGTAGACCTGCCATTTGATCCAGCAATCCCACTACCGGGTATTTATCCAAAGGAAAACAAGACATTTTATCAAAAAGACACTTGCACTCGAATGTTTATTGCGGCACAATTCACAATCACAAAGATGTGGAAACAACCCCAGGGCTCATGAGTGGATTAATAAAATGTGGTATATGTATACTACTCAGCCATAAAAGAAATGGTGAATTAGTAACTTTTGTAACAACTTGGATGGAACTGGAGATCATTCTTCTAATGAAGTATCACAAGAATGGAAGAACAAACACCACGTGTACTCACTACTAAATTGGAACTAATCAATCAACACTCCTGTGCACACATGGAAGTAAAACTCAACAGAAATCCAGCAGGTGAGGGGGGAGAGAGAATGAGCAAAATCATACTCAAGGGGTAAAATGCACACTGTATGATGATGGGCACACTTAAAACTTTGACTCAAACTGTACAAAAGCAATTTGTGTAGCCAAAGCATTTGTACTCCCACAATATTCTGGAAAAAGACTGTGTGTGGGGGGGGTGTAGGCATAGAATTGGTCTCTACAAGGATTCTCTTTTACTTTATTATATAGTTGTTCTGTTTACTTTAAAGCATTTCTTTGAAAAAGGTGTAGGTGGCCCATTGTCAAATTTTAGAATAACTGCAAACTATGAGGGATAGCAAATGCAGTAGATGTTATTTCATTATTTAAAATACTTTCCACAAGTTAGACTTTATAGATTAATAGGGACAAAGTTAAAATTTAATAGAAGTCAGTCTACATAAAAAAAATGTAACATTTTTGCTTAAAGGGTCAATTGCACAGATACAAGTTGGGGCAATATGACTAAACAGCAGAACCTATAACAGATTTCAGAATTTCTGTTGACTATATTTAATTCTATAATGAGGCTTTAAAAAATTGTGTCACTTTAGTCTTCATTACTAATGGTATTAATATCTAGAGAAAAAGAGGTCTTTAACACACTTCAATGTTCTGTGTAGAGCAGACTTGGAATATTGCGCTCACTTCTGGGTAGTTTACTTTATTGAGATATTGACAAACTGAATGTGTTCAGAGCAGAGTGGGTAGGACAGTATAATCATGGAAACACTAAGATAGGAGACATGTGGAAGGCACTGGGTAGATTTAGCTGGGAAAACAGTAGACTGACAAAGATATAATCATGACTTTTAAATATGTAAGGGGCTGTTATTTGATAGAACAATATGATGAAAATCTTAGCTTTTTCAAATCTGGGTTTGAACACAGCTTTGTTATTTAGCAATATACTATCAGGCAAGTTATTTATTTACAGACAGGGTCTCTCTCTGTCACCTGGGGTGGAGTGCAGTGGTGTCATCGTAGCTCATTGAACCTCAAACTTCTGGGTTCAAGCGATCCTCTTGCCTCAGACTCCCAAGTAGTTGGGAGTACAGGTTCACACCAACATGCCTGGCTAATTTTTTTTTGTTTTTTTGTAAAGACAGGGTCTTGCTATATTGCCCAGGCTGCAGGCAAGTTATTTGATCTTTATAAACCCTTTTTTGTCATCTAAAAAACATGGGGCATGATAAAAGCTAACAACTTCTCAGGTTAGTTGTGAAATGAAACAGTCTAAATGAAAAAAATCTATGTGAAATGCCTGTTGTTATTCTTGGCACATATTGTCTCAATAAATGGTAGTGATTGTTCCCATGGTTGTATTTGTTAACATTTCCAGATGGCAGAAATAATATAAAAGGGAGAAAATGACAAGGAGCTTGGCCTTAATATAAGAATACAAAAATAAATTTAAGAAATGAATATAAGGAAGAAGTTGCTAAAAATGTGAGCTATAATAAATAGTAAGTTTTCTATTGCTGGGAGTGTAGAAGCCAAGGTTGGATAACCACTTCTCCAAAGATAAGTGATAATTGGACCATATAAATTCTCTGGTGCTTCTGAACTATGAGTTTCTAAGAACTTTTTAAATCAGGATGTTTATAAGCAAAAAATATTATGATTTGTGCACAATAATAAGAATTAACTTCCTGGATGACATTATTTGACAAAGTTTTCAATTAAAATTTCTTCTTCTGCTACAATCCCCATTTGGCTTGGGCATTTTCAGAGCACATGGTTTCAGAAAATTCTTACTTAATTTGGCATACATTTTGTTCTGTTGTTCTTTGCAATGATATTCAAAGAATATTTAGGATGCTTCAAAATAAGGCTTTTGGTTGAGGAAAACCTCAATTTAGGAAAGTTACACACTTTTGAAATAAGCCCTATTCTATCAAAATAAATCTATATTGTTAGATTTTGAGAAAAGACAGGAGTCAACTTTGTTGACTTTAGACTTTTGCTGGCATGAACATTATTAACAGATAGTGGCAATAAAAGCAAATGCAAATTTTTACTATTTTTCTATTCTATTCTCTAATGATATAAACAAATATCATTGTTGATAATTACAAAGGAGGGTATAATAAAATATAATATGTGGTGACAACAATGATGTGTGTCTTATGTTTGGTGAGGTGAAACATTACTGGATTTAAAAAAGAAAGTGTTATCTAAGTAACAAGCAATTAATAAAAAAAAATTTGTGTGTGTCTCAAAGTTCATTTACCCATCTTAAGAACAGAGGAACTGCTGCTAAGACTTGTTGATCATGAACCACTTTTTCATATCATGTCCATAGAAATTCTGTGCCATGGATATGTGAAGCAGGTTTTCCAAAGCTACTCTTGTTGGTATGCTTTTAGGTAAATTTGAAATTACTGCCATTCTTGTCTTAATTTTTTTTAAATCTATTTTATAATTTTTTCAGGAAATACATTTATAGTAGAAAACCTGTTGAAATTAACAAAGACTGGAATACAATTTATTTAGTTGTTGTAATTTCCAAATAATAAACTACAATCTAGGGCAAATTTCAAAAGTTTCTATAGGGATATACTAAAATTATTAACAAAGTACAAAGTAAAATGTTAATCATGTTACTTTTAAGGAAGAAGAGAATGTAAGAATATGAAAGTGGGTTGAGAAGACTTATTTTTCTATGCTAAATGACCTGTTCCCTAGGAACATTTTGGTTATTTTCCCACAAACTCTCCTGTTCACAAACAAAAGAGCAAATAAAAGAAACCATTTGGATTTTGCCACTAGATAGAGACTTTTCCTGAAGGGTTGTTTCCGGGGGAAAAAAAGTTATAATCATTGTGATAACTTGTGAGTAGTCCTAACTGTATGTTTCCTTCCATCAGCCCTCATCTCTAGAGATCTGCTTACTTTATAGTGGAACATAAATGAACTTTCAGATACACTGAAACTAGAAACATTCACTCACACTCATATTATTTTCAAAAAGAAAACATAGGAAACTAGAACTTTTCCTGCTTCCAATCCATTACATTAAAAATGCACCTTAGTCTTTAGGGCAAAAGGAGTGTTCAGTTCATATTTTCATACATGTCCATTCTATGAGCATGTTTAAAGATATGTCTTTAATATATTGCTGTTGCTTTTGTGTAAACATAAGATCCAATTACCTCATATATCATCCTTGTTATGTTTACTGACCTTGCACTCTTCTTATAATTTTTAACTACTCTGGATATTCATATCCTAAAGTCTATTAATATTTTATTATGCCATATGGACAATGATTAAATATAAAAACAAGCACCTATATACTAACACAAGCTCCTTTCTTAGCTTTTTTCCAATATAACATCAAACTTGAAAGCACATAGAACACAGTTTTAAATTTATAGAGTTAACTTGAATATTTAAAACAGTTGAACATAATGAACAAGTAAAAACTTTCAAAGTAAATACTCAACCCAAAACACTTTTACAAGAGCAGGTCAATTACACATACATATATTAATACAAAAACATAACTGCATCATGGCTCCCAAATATTTAGTAAGTCAAATAGAAGGGCTCAGGTAAAGCCTTCCAGGTACCTTATTCACAGCAGCTCCTATGACTTCTTATTTTGCTTAGAATTCAAGCTATTGAGTTCCACAATAGGAATCGTAGACTCACAGGACATTGTGTTAAAACAAAGTCTACCTTGATCCAGCAATTTCAGTCCTGAAAATATTCCCAAGAAAAATGACTTTGTAGGCTCACCAAATAATATGGCAGATTTATTTGAAATAGACAAAAATTGAAAAAAAAAACCCACTATCCATCAACAGAATAGATAATAATTGTGATGTATTCATTAAACAGAATGTGAAACATCAATAAAAAATAATGAACTGCCATTAGAAACAGCGATATGCATAAATCTCACCAGACACACTGATGAACAAAGAAACTAGAAACAGGAGAGTATATACTAAAGAAGAAATCACACAACAAATGAGAAATTTAGAAAAAAATTATTTGAGATAAATGAAAACAAAAACATAATATACCAAACTTTGTGGGATGCATTTAAAGCAGTGTTTACAGGGAAACTTACAGCTATAAACACCTATATTAAACAAAGAAAGACCTTAAATCAATAACCTAAAATTTCATCTTAAGAAAGCAGAAAAAGGGAGAACTAAACCCAAAGCAAGCAGAAAGGAGGAAATACCAAAGATTAGAGTAGAAACAAATGAAATAGATAATAGAAAACAACAGAGAAAATTAATAAAACCAAAAGCTGGTTCTCAAAGTCCTCAATACAATAATAGGAAACTGAGTCCAGAAACATGTAAGAAGGAATATACACCATGAGCAAGTGGGATTTATCTCAAGAATGCAAAGTCGGTTCAACATAAGAAAATCAAGCAATGTAATATACAATAATAATAGAATAAAGAACACAATCACATAATCTCAAAATACAAAAAAAATCATTTGACAAAATCCAACATCATTTCATGATTAAAGAAAAAAATGCTCAACAAACTAGGAGTAGAAGGGAACTACCTCAACTTGATATAGACCATCTATGAAAATCCCACAGTTAGCAATATATTTAGTGGCTAAAGATTTGGGTGCTTTCCCCTTAAAATCAGGACTCAGACAGTAATGTCTGCTTTTATCATTTCAATGTAGTACTGTAATGAAAGTTCTACCCAGGAAATTAGGCAAGAAAAGGAAATAAAAGGCATCAAATGAAAAGAAAATGTGAAACTATTTCTATCTGTAGATGACATGATCTTGTATACAGGAAATCCTAAGGAATCAACTAAAAAACCTATTAGAATGGATAAACCAATTTAGCAAAGTTGCAGGATACAAGATCGACATACAAAAATCTATTGTATTTTTATACACCAGCAATAAATACACAAATGAAATTGAGAAAACAATTCCATATATAATAACATAAAAAGAATAAAACTTTGGGGAATAACTTTAACAAAAGAAATGAAAGATTAGTACACTGAAACTTAAAACATTGTTGAAAGAAATTAAAGAAGATCTAAATAGAAAGTGTCCATCTTCATGGATTGGAAAATAATATTGTTACAATGGCAATATTGCCCAAATTGGTCTACATATTCAACACAATCCCTAATCAAAATCCCAGTTGCCTTTTTTCTTTTTTTGCAGAAATTAACATGTTAATTTCATATGGAAAATGCAAGGGACCCAAAATTGGCAAAAACAGTCTTAAAAAAGAAGAACAAATTTAGGGGATTTATACTTCCTGATTTCAAAATTTACTACAAAGTTACAGATCAAAAGAGTATGATACTAACAGAAAGATAGACATACAAATTAACAAAATAGGGCTGAGAGTTCAGAAATTTACCTTATATTTAGGGTCCATTGATTTTCAACAAGAGAGGTAAGACAATTAAGGAGGAAAAGAATGAGTAACCAACAATTGCTTTTGGGACCAACAATTGGTTTTGGGACCAACAATTGGTTTTGGGACAACTGGATCTATACATGCAAGAGAAAAGTTGGGCCCCTGCCTTTCACCATGTATAAGACTTTACTCAAAATGAGTCATAGGCCAAAATGTAAGAGCTAAAACTATGAAACTCTTAGAAGAAAACATATGAGTAACTCTTGACCTTGGGTTAGGTAAATAAAAATGGACAAAGAATTTGAATAAGCATATCTCTAAAGAAGATAGATACACAGATGGCTAATAAGCACATAGAAGGTTCTCAGAATCATTAGTTTTAGGGAAATGAAAATCAAAGCCAAAAGAGATGCCAGTTCACACTCACTAGATGGCTATGATGAAAAAGATAGACAATAACAAGTGTTGACAAAGATGGGGAGAAACTGAAACCCTCTCTCATTGCTGGTGGGAATATAAAATACAACAGCCACTTTGGAAAACAGTTTGGCAAAAAGTAAACGGACTTACCATTGCCTTGAAAATTCTACTCCCAGGTAAAATTCTAGCTAAGAAAGAATTGAAAACATATGTCCCCATTAAACCTGTGCACGAATGTTCATAGTAGCATTGTTTATGATAACCAGAGTGCAGACAACCCACCCATCAAAAAATGGATGGATAAGCAAAATGTGGTTTACCCATACACTGGAATACTATTCAGCCATTAAAAGGAATGAAGTACTGATACACGTTACCACATGGATGAACATTAAAAACATGCAAAATTAAAGAAGTCAGATGCAAAGGCTACATATTGTATTATGTCATATACATGAAATGTCTAGAATGAGCAAATCTACAGAGACAAAATAGATTAGCTGTTGTCAGGGGTAGGGGAAAGAGAGAATGGGGAATAACTGCTAAGGGGTGTGGGGTACTTTTTGGGGTGATAAAAGTGTTCTGAAATTAGATAGTGGTGATTATTGCACAAAGTTGTGAATACATTAAAAGTCACTGAATTGTGGTCATACATTAGAAAATTTAAAAATAAACTAAAATCAAAAGACTATGTACTATACGATTTCATATATATGAAGCAAAAATAATCAGTGGTGACAGAAATCAGAATAATGGTTCCCTGTGGGGGTTATCAGGTACCTTGATATGCATGAGGTGCCTTCTAGGGTGTTAGAAATGGTCTCTTTCTTTATCTGAGTAGTAATAAAGATATGTATCAGCATTTATATCTGAGATGTATGTGTAAAAAAAATTTATGTATAAATCATTGTGTTATGCACTTAAGATTTGCATAGTTTCCTATATGCATGTCATAACAAAATATTTGAAACAATTCAAAGGTTTCATGTTAACAGATAAATATTACATTTATTTATAAGGGTCACATTTTTAGGTCTGAGTACAATTATAAGTGTAAATAAAAGCCAAGTTTTATTATGTGATTTATAATTTATTTTGCAAACAGGATAGTTTTATCTTGGACGCACAGTGAATGCTTAATTCAAAGCAGTCACCTTCTCTCCTTTCCTTCTCTCCT
>CM052440.1:146819808-146866724 GCA_028533085.1 Varecia variegata | reverse complement strand
CAATGTGATTTTCTTCTCTAGATGGAAACAAAGTCATTTTCCTATGCATAAAACAGGAATTAAATCGACAAATACCTCTTGAGTACCCATTATATTTCCTTGCTCCAGTGGCCATTAAAAAAAATCAGTTGATGCTAGTGAAAGTCTTTGAGATCCACATGTGAAATACTTAATCTCAAATTGTTGGTCCTTTACCAATTATGAAAATATTCTGGCCTGTAGTCTTTTTTTTTTCTAAGAATGAAAATACAAAGTTAAAAAGAGGTCAGGTAGTTAAATTTAGATAATGTTATCAATGCAGGCCAATGAACTAAATTCTTCAGGAAAAAAAGAGAAAAGTCCATTTTGGCTACTGTACAATTGCCAACGTGGCATTTCCCCTGCTGCTCTCACACCGAGGGCATGTGAATTTGAACAGATTTCTACTTTTCTCAGGAATTACAACAGTGAAAAACCCCAAGTTTACTGACTTATTTAAGGACAGATCTCAGGATTTAGTAACATTACTAAGAAAGACATTAATTTTTTCCCAATTATTGAAATAATTTTAATTCAAATCAAAGTAATCTAGGTTAAAAGTAGGGAGCTTTTTCTGCAGGAAGAAATAACAAGACCTTGTAGTCCTTATTAAGCCTGTATTAGGCCATTGTAAAGGTTTTCCTTGGCTTTAAATGTACAATGCTATGTGGTCTACAAAAAAAGTAGCAAGGGATTCCTTAAGTTTTGTACTTGTTAAGTGGTCCTGCTCAGAGTTACTGTGGAACCACTTCAAAGCAATATTCTGAAGACTAAATAATAAAACTAGTTTTGTTCAAGTGTTTTTTTTTTTTTTTAAATTCTGAGGTTAAAAAAGAGAGCTATGTTCAATGTTAATTTTTTCTCTTTGCAAAACAATGTATTTATGTTGGAGTATTTTTCTTGTTTCTGCAACTTCAGGGAAATGGCACACTGGGATTTCAGAAGTTCTAAGGATATATTTTGATATTTTAATAGGCCTATTGCCAGCTATGATTAGACACTCAATAAATAATTGAATTGAATTGTTTGGCTACTTTCATCGAGGAGAACATAATATGGATTTCTTTTTGTTTTTACTTTAGAAAATTCCTGGAAAGTCTTCATTAAGTAGAAAACAAAACAAACTATAAGATCCGCAAGGAATAAATAACAAAATCGACTTTGGGGCTATGGAGTTTGACTTAGCAGCTTGTACTCCATCCTTTATGGCAAAACCACTCCACTAATGTGAAGCAGCTGGGCCAATTTCACAAAACGGCCTGAACTGTTGAAAAGCCATTAAGAGTCTGATGTATGTAGAATAAAAAGGTTCATTCAGCTTTTTAAAAGGTTTCCCAATATGGAGTGTTATTTTATTTTATAACCAAGTCTTAGTCATATTAAGTTTAAATGCCACAGAAAATTTTAATGACCATGTGGCTGGCTTTTTTGGTGAAATAGCAAGAATTCTTCAACATACCTAAAATTCTTTCAGAAAAAAATTGGTACAAATCTATAAGGCACACTGTGCAAGTTCCCACTCTTCAATGCAGAGTTAGAAAATTTAGCAACATGTATAGGATGACTGACCATTTATGCTTGTAGGGGCACCTAAATAAATTGGAATCAATTTCTTTCATCCTAAAGCACAGAATCTGTTGGAAATAATAAAAGCCATTTGCTTTCCCTTTCATAGGTCTGACCCTCAAATATTAACTGTATATTTTTGAATTTAGTTTTTATAGATTGATTTTTTTAATATATATATTTTTAATTTTTGTAGAGACACGGTCTTGCTAGGTTGCCCAGGCTGGTTTTGAACTCCTGGATTTGAGTGATCCTCCCACCTCAACCTCCCAAAGCCCTGAGATAACAGGTGTGAGTCACCTGACCCAGACTGTATAATTTTTAAAAACATATCTGAATCTTTTCCTAAGACTATATGAAGGATTGTACTCGCACCTCCATTTCTCACTCCTTTCTTTCCTCTGAAGGTAATAGCTATGTGATGCTTTTTAGGCATTCACCTGCTTTACTTGTTATCTTGATTTTTAGGTCTATCTTTATGCCCTTCAAATTATTTCTAAGAGAGATGAAGTGTTAGCTTATCAATGTAGTCTGTATTCTGCCTGCAAAGAGAAAAATATGATATGATTCTCAGCAGATTTATAATTATGTTGCTACAACAGTGTAAATGAGTTGTGAATGTTCTTCTGTTTGTCTGAGGTATGCACCAATGCAATGAAGATGCATTAAGCTGACGTGGAGGGTTGGAGCCCAGAGAACTCACCTGAGCGCGAGGCCAACACACCGGAGACAGGGTGGTTCCAACCTGCACAACATATTCACTCTGCTATGTTAGTTGAAGGCCAGTGTGACACTGTGATTTATAATAAGAAATATATATCTGGTCTTTATCTCCATTCCTAGCACAGAGCTTCTAAAACTCTCGTAATTTCCTAAGTGATAAGAGTGAAGGGAACATCTTTTGTTACAGTATTTGACCTTTTGTCTTCAATTCCTGCAAAAACTCCAGAGCAATAAAGGTGAAAGGAGTGTCTTGCTATTCACAACAAGCCTCTTTCAACCACGCTGAGTTTATGTTAATGAGGTGATTTTTGGAAAGCCCTTAGATAGCCACTGGATGGGGGCTGGTTGCCAGGGCAACCAACCACGTGGTTAGAGCTCTGGGGACAGGAGAGGGGCTGGAGCTGGTCTGTACCGGCCAATGATTTTAAAGATCATGCCTACAGAATGAAGTCTGTGTAAAAAACCAAAAAACTGGGTTCAAAGAACTTCCAGGTTGCTGAACACACAGAGGTGCTGGCTGGACGGTGCACACAGAGAGGGCATGGAAGCCCCACAACCCTCCACAGACCTTGCCCTGTGCATCTCTTCCACCTGGCTGTTCTCGAGTTGTATTTTCTTTTTATATAACAAACTAGTAATTTAGTAAGTAAACTGTTCCCGGGTCCTGTGAGCCATTTAAGCAAATGATCAAACTTGAGGGGGGGGCGTGGGAACCTCCTATTTATTATCACTGCTCAGTCAGAGCACAGGTGACAACCTGATTTGCAGTTGGCATGTGAAGTAGGGGCAGTCTTGGGGAACTGAACTCCAAATCTGGGGGATCTGATGGTAACTCTAGATAGACAGAGTCAGAATTGGATTGAATTACAGGATACCCAGTTGGTGTCTGCCGAAGAATTGAGTTGAATTATTGTGGAACCCCCCCCATGTCCATCTGGAAACCAGAAGTGTTGTGTGACAGTAGAGTGAGTAAAGAAAAAACAGTTTGTTTTTCCTAATAAACTAGTCATAGTGGAAACCATGGTTCACAGGATGTAGGACTGGCCATTTTCCATGACAGTAAATAAGCCCGAGAATTGAGAGTCTAGGGTTTGGTCAAGTTGGAAGCAACATTTGGGGACTTAATCAGCATCCACTTGTGCAAGGCATATTGCTAGATATTGTAAGATGGTCCCGAACTTCAAAGGGCTTATATCCTGTTTGACAAGAGAAAAGAACTTTTATCCGAGTCGTTTTATCTTAGATTATCAAGCCCAGAGAGACATTAAAGTGAGACAGCAATTACGTTCCAAAACTGCTTGCTGTTGCCACTAGTTATAAATTAACCTAATCATGCCACACTAGATATTATAACCCATGCCCTATAGCTTAACGACATATAACCAATCACTAATCAATGTCATTTTTGTAAATCAATGAGCTTTCCTGACAGACAACTTTGTATCAGCCCACCGCCTGACCTCTCTCTTTTTGCCTATAAAAACCTCGTAACAAAGGCCAAATGGAGCTCACGCCCAAGGTCACTTGGGTCTGAGTCTCCCAGGCAGCTGTCCCCACTTTGGCTCAAGTAAACTCTTCAAGTTGCACTTTGTTCCTCAGCCTCTTCTTTTTAGGTCCACGTGTTGGAAAGAGCGGATGTACGTATTTTTTGTTCTAATGCTCAGGCAGTGCTGTCCTATCCAGAGCGGTTCTCCTGGTGCCTGGCACTGGTAGTCAGTCCTAAGAAAGTCTTCAGAAAATTTCACGGATTTTGAAATCCCACCAAAATACACTGAACAACTAATAACTGCCAGGGGGTGCGTCTCCACGAGCCAGTCATTTATCTATTACTTGCGTGTCTTCTCCTGCAGCACTTACGGTACCGTCCCTGTCTCTCCCGCTCTTTCCTGGCCCTTCTGCTCATCTCTGACATGGTCCCTGTGGACTCCTGGTGGCATTAACTTTTCTCCTGTGATACACTAGTTTCTAGGTGATACGTGAAGCATCATATCCTTAAACATCTACAGATAGCTTTAATTGACTTAACCACTTGACTTTAAGCCACAGTTCAATTTTCAGCTGATGTAACGGCAGCTTTTATAAGGGAAGAAAACATGAGATCTGTAAGTCAAATGGAGATAGGGTAAGTGCTCCTATCTGACATCTCGAGGAATATGAATTATGTGAAGCTTATTCAGTAGTTCATGAGTTCATGTCAGCAGTGATAACAGTGGCCATTAGTGATGATGCCGAAAATGTTGAGCCTTTAACTGGGATTTTTCTTTGAAGTTCAGGGTATCAAGGCACTGAAGTTCACCTCGAAGATAGGGTGGGAAATAGAAGGTAGAAAATGCTGAAAACATCAATGGATATAATTTACTTCTTCACCGTCATGTTTTCTAAAGTTCTCAGGTCATTTTCATTAGGTAAGGAATTATAATGCAGTGTGAATATTAAATAAAAGTCACCAATTTTATTTTCAGAGGAGAGATTATAGTACATCTTGAGAAGATAGCTCTTGGTAGGGCAGAGAGAACAGAGATCATTCATTTTTCCTGGAACAGAGTACGTAACAGTTTCCACACGGCTGCTTTCTCCAGTTTTCCAATGACCATGGAAGGACTGTACAGAGGAACATTGAGTTTAAATCACTGTGTTCTAATGTGTCCAGGGCACAGTTGTTTTTTCAGTAGTTAGCAGTGTTTCTCATAGAGTGGTCTTGGATCATCTATCTGTATCAGGATCACCTGAGATAATTATTAAAAATTGACTTTCCTGACCCTCCCCCAGATATACTATATCAGAATCTCTGGAGATGGGGCTGGAATTCTGCACGAATACTAGCTCTCCAGCTGTCTGTTACATATGCTAAAGTCTGAGGGTCAGTACTTTCTGAGTGCATAGTTTTTAAATTCTGGAGGGATTTATAAAATTTACTTTTTTATTCCTTGGAGCTCAGGGAAAACCTGGCATTTTTATCTTTAAACATAGGAAATATTAATGAAAGTAAACCTCGGTAGACTCATCCCTTCCAGTGGAATGCTCAGCATGGCCACAGTGGCATTAAATCACAAGAAAAAGAGAGTGATATAATTACTTTCTTTCTTCCCCAAACTCAGTCAATAATGAGAAGCTCCTGAAGACTGCTTGTAGCATAACATAACTGAGGTCACTGGAGATGGCATTCTGAACTCTGACACCCCACAATGCTCACAAAGAGAGTAGGTCTGTGGCAAATTGCACAGTTGCAAGTCTACTTCGAATATCGTAAACCTCTCCTTGGATAGATGGTGGTGGTTACACACGCCTAGGGAGTATATTAAGCTATTTCACTATGCCAATTCCATGTAAAATGTGTCCAAACAGGAGTGTAACTGTGTGCCTGGTCATAACGTAGTCAAGAGATACGCTACGCTATTGAGCTAGCCGGGAGGTGGCTGAATTTGGAGTTTGGTAACATTTCAGCCTGAGTGAATGCTCCTATTTTTATAATCTCCACTTACACTCTGCAAGGTTGTACTCAGGCATCCCATGTGTTTGCAGATCTATTTTTGTGTGATACAAACTTAGGGGTAACTGTCTTGTGCTCCTGTCATCCCAGGGACTGGAGTTCGAGTTCATGCCCAGACTGCCCGTTAATCCAGCCGCTTTCTCACAGATTTTGCCCAGTGTTCCCAGGGAGGCAGCAGAGATCCCCACGGTGAAATTTATAGCATATGAGAAGAATTCCTATTCCTGACACCCAACCTGCCACCTGATTTGCTGAGGTCTGAGGCTCAGGTTTGCTGCCAGTACTATCTCTATCTTTTCCCAGAAATATTGGAGAGGGTGGGGACTCATAACCTGGAAAGTGTTTAACCCTTTGATTCACACTGGCTGTTTTTGAGTATATTTTAAGATGATTTTTTTGATATTTAAATGAGGAGAAAATGGAAATAAGAGTGTCTCTACTGAGTCTTATCTTGTAAGTCTTAATATTTATTATTTATTTGTTTATTTATCTATTTATTTTTTGAGACAAGGTCCTGCCTTGTTGCCCAGGCTGGAGTGCAGTGGCCCAATCATAGCTCACTGCTACCTGAAACTCCAGGGCTCATGTAATCCTCCTGCCTCAGCCTCCTGATTAGCTGGGACTATAGGTGCACGCCACCACGCCAGTCTAATAGATAGACCTTGTTTCAAAGAAAATTGCTAAAACGGCCTTGCCTTAAAGTAAAAATCAATTTAGCATCATTGAAAATCATTCAAAATGGCAATTATAGTTTTAAAAGTTATTACAATTGTCTCTGATTTATGATGAACAGGCTAAAGAAGAAATCTGTTAAGCTTTGAGAATTTTACTCTTATTACATGAAAGCAAGGAAAATATAGCAAAATTAACTTCTACTTAGTCAGGGGTTAGTTCATTTTGTCCAAGTTAATATTCATTGTGATTCAGATTGGCTTCAACTTGAACAGGGCCAGTGGGCTATTTTGCATTTTGTCGACCCCTCTGTAAACGGGCAAATTCCACGTGTAGACAGCTCTGTGTGGAAAAGTAAGTGTGGGCACACAATTATTGGGAAGTCTCATTAATTCATGTCGATTCTGTACAAAGGAGTCTATATTAATAAAAAATAATCTCACAAGTTCCTTGTAAGAATTACTTTAATGACTAGATGTGGCTGCATTATATTCTTTTTTGTAAAGTTTCTTCCTGAGAACATTTTTTCCTCTGATCAAGTGACAAAGTCAATGAAGCCCTGCCTAAAACTAAGGATAAACTTAGCAAAGTGCCTGCTGAAATTCTTCTACAAATATTGATATAATCAAAATGTATTTGGGGGTGAAGTATTTTCTTTCTAGGGATAATTCTGGAATGTACTAGAATTTAATCAGTTAGCTCAGAGCTGCTAATTAAGTGCAACCTGGTAGCAATATAGTTTCTAATTTCAAGAATCTAATTTTATGGGTGAAAAACTGAAAACATTTAACAAAGTTTTTTCTTTTCTTTTTATCCAAAGACATCTTTCTTGGTCATTCAGTACTTAGGACAGGATGTTAATCTTACTTTTCTTAAATTACGTTTCCAGAATCACATTTTATTTTAATATAATTCAAAATATTTAATATTATGAATATAGTTTCTCTAGAACTTCTAAGTCAAGATAAGAAAATAAATATCTAGGTTTTAATTTTTAAGCAGAACGTTATGGAGCTTTAGGAGAATTACCGTTTGTAACAATCAAGTGCTTGATTATTGAAAAAAAGAAAATGCTAAGGATAATTTAGATGGTTTAATTTAAGGTAATTGTGGAAGCCAACTTTGTCAATACTTAAATATTTTTTGGTAGAGGTTTTACAATGAAGTTTATTTTAATATTTGTTAGTCTAATTAATATTTGTGATTTATACTAAGAATTAAAACTTGATGTGTTTTATATGTTTTCTTTAGAAAACTCAATTAGATGAATAAAGTTTATTATATTTTATTCCATGATTTTTATTCTTAAAATGAGAGTTCTAAACAATGATGATAAAATGATTCTTTTTATGAAGAGATTTTCTTTTAAAGGGGCCTTTTGTAGGGAAAAATCACACACTTCCTTGTGTTATAGAGCAAGCATCCTGTGTGTTATTTAGAGATCCTTAATCATGGAGGGTGGTCCAGTGGTAATTTACCAGGAAAAAAAGGAGTGTACAAAAATTTAATTATTATTTGACCTCAAATAATTATATGCCACTAAACTAATTACAGAGCAAATTAACAATGCACCACTAATGGGCAGTGTGCTCCATGCATGACTCACGCATCTTTCACAAAGAATAAGTGATTTGTGTTAGAAAAGAGTTGTGAAGGATGTTTTTGGGGATAACTATCGCTGTCATTGCTATGTTAAATCGCAGGCCCAACCTCTGGATAAAAAGAGACAGGCTTATCTTGAGCCAGGGAAACAGCAGCCCTAGCCTGATAGCTCTGAGTCAAGGCCTTGTTTAAAAGCTATGAGTCAGCGCAGGGCAGCAGGCAGCTCTGTTCTCAGTTCCTTCCAAACCAGCCTTTCAGCCTCTAATGTTCAGGTTGCGTGCTTGATGCTGATTATTTCTGTGAAGTCCATCAGAGTCGGCCTTATTTTCTCCCAAGCATCCATCTTCATTTCCCAGTGAATGAAGGGGATTTCAGTGGTGCTACTGTCCACAGAGCAGAGCTAATAGTTCAATCAAAAAAAAAAACAGCTGAAGAAACTGCAGGAAGAATGTTCATTCTAACATAGAGGCTTTTAATATATGGATGTAGAGTGTACAGATGTTTGCAGTGAGTGTGCTCGTGTTGCCTGCACAGTTTATTTTTATAGTGAGAATCCAAATATCCACAAGTATAAACAGGGTTCCCCTAATTTACATGTATTGAGTGGATGTTTTTATTTTCATTCTATCCCTTTTTATAACTTCTTATGACTTTTTTTATTCATTCTATTTTTTCTTATGACTAAACTAAAAATAAGTCTATAAAGACTTATTTTTTTATTGCTTCTTTATTCAATGCCCTATAGTTTAATATAACTGGTTGATCAAGAGGCTGCAACCTAGAGGCCCAGGATAAGTAATGTTATATTTCCGTCAACAACAGCACAACTGTGACAATAAACGCAATCCCCAGTGTGCAGCACAACAGAGAGTGTGGCTTACTGGAAAAGCTATATACCTGGTGGCAACCTTGGGATATAAACTCAGGGTCTGTCTATTACTACCATGCTTAGAAAGGGTCTAAGTTGGAAATCCAGATTTTTATGTGAATTCAATTGACTTTTAAAGGTTGGCAACTAATTTAAAAAATTTTAAACACTGCGCAGACCAACAACCGGTTTGCAAGCTGTTTCTGGCCCAGGGGCTGCCAATCTGCACCCCCTGATTTAAACTCTGAAGTTTTAATGGCATCCTTTATTTCACTTTAATTTACTGAGAAATAATGCTCATTTTCTCTTACCTTCCCTCACTAGAGATTTCTGCAATACACAATTTAAAGTTTGAGTCAAATGTAACAATTTTTTACAAATAATTTGATATAAATTAATTATTACAATTTTGTAGGTAAGAAAAGACATGCTTAGAGTAATTATGATTTGCCCCATTAGCACAGAGCTGATAGAACTCATGCCTTTTAAGTATTAACAGAAATTTTGTGTTCTTTTCAATCACCCTGCTCTATGGACTGAATTGTGCTCCCCAAATTCATATGTTAAAGCTCTAACCCCCAATGTGACTGTATTTGCAGACTGGACCTCTAAAGAGGTAATTAAGGTTCAATGAAGTCATAAAGGTGGGGCTCTATTCCCAATAGGACTGGAGTCCTTATAAAAAAAAAGGAGGAGACAACAGGGGTGTGTATGCACAGAGAAAAGGCCACAGAGAGACAACGGCCATCTGCAAACAAGGAGCGAGGACTTGGGAGACAGTAACCCTGCCTACAACTTGATCTTGGCCCTTCAACCTCCACAACTGTGTGAAAATAAAATTCTGTTATTTAAGCCAAAAAAAAAAAAAAAAGTCAAACAACCACAACCTCCTCCACTCAAATGATCAGATACTGATTGTTTCATATTTTTTGCAAACCAGTGACATTCCAATCGTCTATGATGTAAAGAAACCGATCCCACTAACATTTAGATGCCTGCCCTTGTGTTGCATGTGGTAGGGACGTAAATACATTTGTGGAATGCATTTCCACTTTAATGTCTAGAAATGTCAATATATTTAAAATGTTTGCTTTTGCTTTTTAATGACAAATGCTGAGTGGATGTAGATAGGAATGTTAAAATCTTCAAAAAGACATAAGGAAACAGCCATATTTTTCTAAAAAAATAAAAATTTATCAATATGAACCATTACTTTTTTCCACTTAAAGTATGAGAAGAAAGGTTTCCATTTAGATTTAGAACTGTATTTAATTTCACCCCAAATTATACTTTTTCCATTCCTGTTTTATAATTACATATTTTGATTTAGTTGCAAGAAATGCCATTTAAAAAATCTAAGACCAAATGTAGAACATTGCATTATATGATAAAAATATAATTAAACATAACCATCTAAAACATCTGATTAGTATGACCATACAGATTAAAACTAACCAAAGTATTATTTTATTATAAATTATATGGAAAACTAAGTAGCTAACACATGCCAAAGTATGAAATACAGAAAATAATATGTTACTGAATCACAAGAAAAAGTTGTTTTTTTGATTAGAAATTGAATTTTAATAGTAGATATCTTCCAATTTTTTCAGAATAAGCAAACAGTAATATAGATGAAAAAATTATCTCATTTGAAAAAGTTTTAAAGTATGGGTCTGGGTGAGGGGATTATATGACTATCTAATGTGAGGAAAAAATGAAGATTAAGAAATTAAATTATGCCCTTTATATAGTACTCTAAGGAGGAAATGAAATATTTGCAAGTATAAAAATTGGTTATTTAGAAGAGTAAAAATGTATTTGTTACCTAAAAGTTAAAATTCCTATAAAACTAAATTTCATAATAATGAAAAGAGACATTTATTCCCATAATATCCAAATATAGGCTATGCTTACTTTATGTATATAAATGACAGGGAAACTGGAAAGGGTTGGGGGGGAGGAGGAAAATGCCTCAATTTATAACAGATGTTTAAAACGCACCTTGGGATACATTCATTATGGACATACACAATTAATCCTTCAGAGCCCACTGCTCCCATGATGCTTTCCTTACCTGCTCATTGGTTTACACCTGCACATTAGGAGTGCACCTGGCTGAAACGTGAGCGACTCCCAACACCAGCTTGTTAAATCTTTTTCTATAAATTTTCCTCTTTAAAATGTAGCAAAATAAATTCAGAAACAAAGAAACGCACCTACATAAACAAGTAGATCCCTGAAAAGCACAAGCAGCCACTGGACTCAACCAAAAAGCACAGGTGGAGGGAGAGTTTAAAGGACCACAGAGCACTATGAATGGTTTTCACAGTGTCACAATTACAGAAACACCTGGTTCTGCAAACTGGCTGATCCACTGGGAAAATTTTCCACAGTGTTCAATGGGCCTCAGAGTAGCTTTAATACATTGAATGGGGGCTCCACGCTGACACGGAGTTAAAAATAGCTGAGATCCCAGGCCAATGCCCTTCTTGGTAACTGTTGTTCTGCCCACTAAATAAACATTTACTATGCATTTTTACTGCACCTATTAGTAGCAAAACTCAAAACATTAAGAAACTTGTCTGATTGGGAGAACGTATTGAAATTCAAATAAACAAGTTCACATTTAATGTGAGGATCTAAGAAATAATTATACAAAATAATAAGCCGCATTGCTGTCTGGATAGGGAGCTGTTATTTCTCTCTCTCTCTCTCTCTATTTAAGCCACCAAGCTTAGAGTAACAACTTTATTGAGAAAGCAGAGTGGTAGAAATCAGATGTCGCAGATTACCCTGGTGACATATTAGTTGGTTCCCGATCATCTTTATTTCAATTCTTGCTATAAATTCAGGATAACATAAATATTTACTATGTTTAATTACATCTTTCATAACTATAATCACTAAAGATATTATATCTTTCTGTTTACTGTTAATTCTACATTCAGTGTTTAATTTGGTAGCAGAGCTAGAAGAAATTTTTGAAACCTAAACAATGTTTCCATGCATAGGGACACATAAATAATAAAGATAGATAATTGATATTTTAAAAGTACAACTCTTAGGTTCATACTTTCCATCAGTTGAGAAGTGCTATCATCTAATCCACAAAGTTATTTAATGTTCTTCCTTCCAATTGAAGTCTTCATGGTGTGGCTGCAATATTTGGTTTTGAGTATTGTGACTTCTCAGACCTCCAGGCACTTGTTCAAATGTAAACACCAAGCCACAAGTACCATGGTTAATACAAAAATAAATAACTCTGGGTTTATCTCTGTCATTCTCCTCTTGGTTGATATGGAAAATAAAGAGTAGACTATCTTCCTACTGCTATTTTAGAAATGAAATGAAAGAGTAACAGGTACTTACAAGGGTAATATGGCCTCACACATAACAAATTATTTATCTGGGGTAGGATGGGGTGTTTCTGCTCACAGTCATCAAAGTGGCTGGATTGCGTTTGGCAGGTTTGATATCACTTCAGAAGAGTAACAGATGCACAAACCAGGTAGGGTCTTAAAAGTCATGGTAAGTACTTGACCTTTTACTTTGATTGAGAGAGGAAGACATTGGAGGCTTGTAGCAGCAGAGTGACATGAATGGCTTTAAGTTTTAATAGTTACTGGTTATGGTTACTGTACCAATGTCCGGGTACTGCTTGGAAAGAAGAGGGCAAGAACAGAAGCAGGGAGACCAGTTGGGAGGCTACTGCAATAATCTAGGAGGGATCAACAGTGGTTTGGATTAGCAGAGACAAGTGGTGGCAGAGCAAGTGGTCAAATCCTATAGGGCTTCAACATATGAATTTGGGTGTGGGGTAGGAAAACAATTCACATAACATAACATCCACAGATTTTGAAAAAAAAAGTTTACTTCTAAATTTGCTATGTGGAGAGTTCTATTTATGAGTATGGTGTCAAACTTGCTAAATGTGTTAAAATATTTTTGTCCTTATTAATTTTTAACTGACAAAGAGATAGATATTCATGGAAAAGATGTAAAATCTCTAACATATGAATTTTGTCAATATATCTATATAATTCTCTCAACTTTTGTTTTATATATTTTGAGGCTGTGTTATTAAGGGCATACAAGTTCAGAATTTTTATATTACCATGGTAAATATTTCCTTTTTAAAAAATATATGCAGAGTTTACCTTTAACAACATTTTTATTAAAGTCTATTTTGTTGGAGAGGAGCATAGCTACTCCAAACTGCTTTTGTTAGAGTGTGTGTGATTTGTCTTGTTCATTTCTTTAGTTTCAGCTATTTTGTTTCTTTATAGTATGTTTCTTCTGAATATTACATAGTTAGATATTTTTAATCAAAGTCTTTTAACTAGTATATGGTCTGATTCTTTATCGTAATTGCTAAAATATTTACACTTGATCCTAAAACAATGTCTACTTTTATTATTCTTATTTATCTTGTTTGGTATTTGCTTCATTTTTTCCCCTTACCTATATTCTATTTAGTTTATTAATATTTATTTTGCCTTCCCCTCTCTACTGCGTTGAAAGTTATGTATTTTGTTTCTATTCCTTCAGTGAGTACACCTTATATTTTTGACATGAATACTTAGCTTTCAAAAGTCTGATGTTAATTGCTACTTATATCTTCTTTAAAAATATGCAAATCCTTGTAATGTTTTAATTCTAATCACTGCCTTTCCAGTTTATGTACAGTAGTCCCCCCTTATCCACTGGGGATAGGTTTCAAGATCCCTAGTACATGCTTGAATCCATGTATAGTACTTTAGTGTTCACCCTATATATATTATGTTTTTTCCTATACCTATATACCTGTGATAAAGTTTAATTTATAAATTAGGTACAGTAAGAGATCAGCAATAATAACTAATGATAAAATAGAATAATTGTAACAATATGCTATCATCACTACTCTTGCACTTTGGGGCCATTATTAAGTAAAATAAGAGTTACTTGAATACAAGTGCTGTGATACTGCAACAGTAAATCTAATAACTGAGGAAGCTACTAAATGACTAATGGGCAAGTCACCTATACAGTATGGATACCCGGACAGGAGGATTACTCATGTTCTGTTTAGGATGGGGTAGGATGGCATGAGATTTCATCATGCTATTCAGAAAGGCGTGCGATTTAAAAGTTATAAATTGTTTATTTCTAGAATTTTCCATTTTGTATTTTCTGACTGCAGTTGACCACAGGTAACTGAAACCACGGAGAGCAAAACTGAGGTTGAGGGAGGACTAGTATATTACTGGTTTACAACATTTTAATTCCACATTATTTTTATACCACTAAATTAGTTATTATGATAATTATTATTTTATCAAGTCCATGTGCTATGGAGTGAATGTTTGTGTCTTCCCAAAATTGATATGTTCAAATCCAGTGTGATAGTATTAGGAGGTGGGGCCTTTGGGGTGTGATTACATCACGAGGGTGGAGCCCTCATAAATAGGATCAATGTTCTTACAAAAGAGACCCCAGAGAGCTCTCTTGCTCCCTTCTGCCCCATGAGGATGCAGGCAGAAGGTGGCTGTCTATGAACTGGGAAGTGAGCCCTCACCAGATACCTACCCTGCCAGTGCCTTGATTTTGCACCTCCCAGCTCCCATAACTGTGAGAAATAACTTTCTGTTGTTTTTAATTCTCCCAGTTTATGGTGTTCTGTTATAACAGCCTGATCAGATTGACACCACGCTTACTTAGACTGAGGCATATGTTTAACAATTTCCTGTTTACCTCTTGCTTGTTGCATTCTTATGAATTCAGTTTCCTCCTTCATCAATTATGAACTTTCTTTCAATGAGGGTTTGTAAGGAATAAACTCAGTTTGTATTTGGTAGAGAATGAATTTATTTCATCCTTAACTCTTGAGAGTGTTTTCAGACAGTAGTTATTGATATTTTATCAGAACTTTGAAGATACTCCACTGTTTTATGGCGTTATTGTTGTTGCGAGTCAGCTATTATAGATGATATGTCTTTTCTCACACAATAATTTCTCCTTATTTTTGGTGTTCTGCAGTTTTTCTCTCATATACTGAGGTTTGGTGTTTTGTTTTGTTTTAATTCTGCTTCGGACACATTGTGTTTTCTAAATTCCTTTTCTGGAATGTTGTCAGCCATTATTCCTCAAATATTACCATTTCCCATCTCTTCTGTTCTATTTTTCTGGTACTCCACTTATGCATTTGAGAAAAGGACAGCCATTTCCAAGAGATTCCTGGTATTTCAATCCCTCTGTGTTTCTGATACTAACGTATTTTTAGAAGGTCACATAAGCCCTTAAAGAATGCTTATTTTATTTTCCTCTGTCACTTTATGTATTGGTAGTGGAAGAGTTTTAGTTCCACCAGCTGGAACCAGAGATTGGGAACTCATTTACTTTCTTTTGGCACCCAGGCTGGAGTGCAGTGGCCCAACGATCACAGCTCATTGTAACCTTGAATTTATGGGCTCAAGTGATTCTCTTGCCTCAGCCTCCCAAGTAGCTGGGACTACAGGTGCCTGTCACCATACTCAGCTAATTTTTAAATTTTTTTGTAAAGACAGGGACTGGCTATGTTGCTCAGGCTGGTCTTGAACTCCTGGCCTCAAGAAATCCTCCTCCTTCAACCTCCCAAAGTGCTAGGATTATAGGGTTAGGCTGCTATGCCTGGCAAGGGAACTAATTTTCAAACATTGTTTTTGGGTAAGGGAATATTTATTTTCAAAAATGAAATATTATATTCAAACTAACACTGTATAAAAAGCAGAAAAACAGAGGAAATGCTTAGGTGAAAGTGTGTATAGAGTGACGAATCTTCCTTTCAACCTCCTGTGATCCCTGGGATAGCTCCAAGGATCATTAGAGCTCCATGGAACACACTTTACAAACCTCTCTAATGGGATAAATTTATTTTCATAGCCTTTTGACATAAGCCTGGTCCCACAAGAAACTCGATAGAATTTGAGTCACGCGACCTGGAGTAAAGTCCCAGTTTTGTTATTAGTTAGCCATCTTAAAAGAAAAATTTAAGACAAATTAAATTTAAGGGTTTTAACTGAGCAAAGAACAATTTGCGAATCAGGGAGCCACGGGAACCAGAACAGAGTCAGAACAATTCCGCGGCTGCCACATGGTCAGACAACATTTACGCACAGAAAAAGGAAGTGCGGTGCAGAAACAGCCGGATTGGTTATTTCGACACAGTTTGAACAGATGGCCACCTGTGATTGGCTGAAACTTGGCTGCTATGCTTGACAGAGACTCGGCCACTTGTCACTGGAGTAGGTTACAGTCTGTTTACACATCCAATCAGGTTACAGTTCACTATGTTTGGAGGAACGTTTAGGTCGAACTAAAAGTAGTAAAGAAGCAGCTTTAGGCTAAACTTAATTTCACAGCCATAGGGTCTTGTGCAAAGCACTCAACGTCTCTGGAACCCAGTTTGCTCATTTTTAAAATCAAAGACCGTTGGACTCAATGATCTCTAATCTCCCTTCTCTGAAATAGTCTAGAATTGTTAATGCTCAACCAAAAACCCTCCAGCATAATATTCTGCAGATACTAGGAATAAGAATGCCATTCTAGAACTACATTAATTAAACACAATTCCCTTTACTATTTATCCTTTTAGGATTATGTAGCAATTCACTTGTTTTATGTAGCTTGCCCACAAGACACATTTAAAAGATGAGATTTTAAATTTAGACTTTGGCTGAACATTTAGAAATTAAATTCAACCTATAGCTGTATTTGAAACCTTATAACTAAAGTTAGCTTCAGTGATAAAACATTCTGCACATAGCCAACTTTAAATCTAATGTAGCTGGAAGGGAAATAATTAGTAAGGATGGGTTTTGAAAAGATCTTTATAAAAGAAATTCTCATCAATCTTATTCTTCTTTTAGCCACCACCACAATTGGTCACAGTATTTAACATCTAAGAAAAAGTTTTCAAAACATAAATTTCTCTTTAGTAACTATGCCAACATTCAAAACAAAGAGTTTTAAGAGGACTTTACTTTCCTCCCTTTTTACTTTTTGGCAGTAATCATTTCTGCTTCTGAAACAAGTTCATCTAAATTTATTATACTACTCTATGTAGAGATTAGTACATACCACAAATTAGCTCTGTTTTAGATTATTTCGGATACAGCTAATAGCAGCAGAAAGGGAACTGAAAGTATTGGTACGATACAGGCTTAGATGATATTTTACAATCTTTAGCTTACAGTGTCAACTACATTATTATGTTGTTTTCTTTCTATTACTCTTTAAAGCTTCATTTTAACAACCAAATGCAGGATAAAACTTTGTAAAATGGGTCAGACTTGGACTTGAAGTTGATAATCTAATTGTAAAAAAATTAATTGTGAAACATGGGTAATATGGTGGGTTATACTAGGGAGGTGCATGCTGAAAAAACATTTTTCTGAATTTTTGAAGTAATTTCTTACCTTTTCCAGTGATGATTTTTGAATTGAATTTAGATTTGCACATTTATTATGATATTTTACCCTATACCAGACTTCTACTTAGAAGCTACTCATTTAAGATGGTGTTTAGATTCAGTTAGGTAATGATTAAGTATTCATATTTTTATATTTTATAAATCTGAAGTGAAATGACTATATTCACATGTAAAAATTGAAGATGGTGGGTGAGGCCTATTTTATAAATCAAGAAATAATGTTTGTTATGTAGTCCATTGGATTCTCAGGGAAACTAGAATAAACAGATCCCTCTCAGGCAGAAAGAACAGATAATTTCTCAGGTAGGTCAAATTTTTAATCCCAGAGAATATTTCGTCAGCAGCAATAGGTACTTGTTTTCCAAGTGTCTTTCCCCCATCCCCAGTTTATGAACAAACCATTGGCTAAAAACCACTAGAACAGTAATAAAGCACTTGGTAGTTTTGCTCATATTTGTTATAAAAATAAAGAAGATTGAGTTAAAATTCTCATAACATTTCCTTTTTTTTTTTTTTTTGCCAGTCAAATTTAGCAGTCTCAACATTTCTTACATACATAAAGGAGCAAAGTTAGCTGTTTTATATGATTCTTTGATATTCTCTAATTTGTAAATAGTTTTTTTTTGAAGGAAAAATAACAGGAAGACCTATGTGGCAATCCTTTTAACAAACGGTAAACCACATGATAAGGATAAGCTGCTTTTCTTCCCATGGGATTTTCCAGTTTTTATTGGCAGATAATTCTTATCATTAGGTGGTATTAAGTGGTTACATTTAGATACACATCATCTTTCTGGTATTCAAGGAGTATTAGGATCTTTTAAAATATCAGACAATAGCAAAATAGTTGGTAGTTAAGCCAATTAAATCCATTACAAATCAGACATGTTTTTTGAATTTCTTTAAAAGTTATTCTTTCAGCCTGCACCGTTTTAATGGCAATGCCCGAGCGATTAAATTCAACCCTCACAGTTGTTGCGGTGGCGTAAATCTGCAGAGATCTCTTCAGTCAGCTTATCTTACATGCATTCTTTGCTATTGTTAAAGTACATAACTTTCCTTTTAGGGACAGAATTTTGTAAGAAATTCTACACGGTATTACTCAGAATAAATATATGTCATGTGAGTGAAAAATATTTAAAATCTGTCAAACACTATCAAGAATTTTTTTTTTAACCTCAATCTCCCACAAGGCCAAAGAGAGGTACTTACATAAAAATGCAGGTTAAATTCTTGGTCTATAAAATCACTTCATTTCAAATATCCTTTTAATTGAAGGTAGTATGCAGAGGTAAATGACGTTATTAAAATGTGGCATTATGCATGTCCTTGCCAGGTTTCCTATCTTCTCGGGGTCATGTTTGTTTTACACTAGGGCTCACTCCGCGGCAAGGTTCTGACACAGTGACTGACTACACAGATCAGGCCTGGCCTTGCCTGGCTCTGCCACTTACCAGGGTTTGACCATATGAAACTACCACGTGAGAAACTGTGGAACCTCAACCATTTCATATTGCTCAACCTAATACTGGTATGACCGTGGGCAAGGTGTTTAATTTCTTCAGGGTTGAATAGCCTCATGGATATAACATGAAGAAAATAACGTTTATGTCATAAAATTATTACAAGAATTAAATGTAATGAGGCACATAAAATAATTTGCACCGTGTTTAGCATATGGTAGTTTTTCCAATAATAGGTAACTATCATAGCAGTAGTGTAGGGGTGTACGGAACAGGGCTATCACAGATAAAATCAGTCTGAGGGAGAGCTCCCTTAGGAAACAAGCAGCAGAACTCACATTTCCTCCTTCAGTGCATGACCCCCGAGTTTCTAGGTCTTCGTGAGAAAAGTATGGTGAAGGTCACACACTTGCTGCCTTAGCAGAATTGTTTCTCCGTTCTATGCAGGGGCTTCTGCTGGGTGACAATCACTGTCTTTAATTCCAGTTTGAAGGAATTCAAGATGTTGACAAGAAGAGATCTAACCTAGGAATCTTATTTTTGGTGTTTTTTTTCTTTTACATTCCTTCTTATCTTGCATTCACTTAACTATTTTACAGATTCCTCTGGGGACTCCAGATGCACCTAAGTGGCCAGATGAATACAGACTGGTGAGAGTCTCCATGCGGCAGAGGGATGCAATCACACATTTCTCGCCCTGATGCCCTCCGAGCCCCTGCCCCACTTCTCCACACGAGCTTCGGTCAGGAACCTCCTTGGTGTGCTCTTGGTATTGCACAGTGACATCTTGTTAATGACCAACAATTCTTGCCTCAGTTCCTATACGCGTGGCATATAGGAATACCAGGATGTACCTCATAAAGTTAAGAACTGTAATATTGATAAGGACTTTTGACATAATGACCAGATATAGGCAGTTACTAGAGGGAAACAGAAGTGCCCAACACGTGATACAAATTTTAGCTATTTTAAAAATCATTTTTATTATAGCCTTCTTCCCCTCCACCAGAAAGAAAGCAAAGTTGGGAGAATTTAGATAATTTGCCCAATATATCACAGATAAGACATGGGGGACTGGTTTTAGAACCCAAGTCTCTTCTCGCAGCAAAGCCTCGTTTGGGCTCTGTTTCCCTCCCGTGTTCACCCGGGAAGCCCGGCATTTATCACTCTATGTAACAATGATCCATGAACTCGGCTGCCTTTTTCCAAACTGAGAGCAGCTTGAAGGTAGCGAATGTATTTTTCTTTCATTTTTTAACCCCAATCCAAGCATGTATTTGATGAATAAATAAAAGAGTTTACTCTCCCTGTACTTCTTCCACTTGATGCCTTGAGTGAGCTTCAATTTCCCTGATTTTTGATTTCTCCTAGCTGCAGCTTTTGGTAACTCTTGCTTAAAATTAATTAAAATCTCAGCGTCTCCCAGAGATCTTGTATTATGGGATCCCCCTCCTGCCCAGTGCCGTTGTCTCTCCAGTCATAGCTAGAAGTAGCCCCCAGACTGGGGAGCCCCAAACCTTCATTTGCTTGGTCTGGATGGTACCAGGAGCAGAAAACAGAAGGAAAACACAGCAGTCTGCTTAAGCAGAGAAATGCAGTTGGCATAGACAGATAGTGAAGTCGCTGACACGGGAGGCAGTGCCCGTAAGGGAGGAGTGAGCGCTCACTGCCTTTGCAAAGCCTCTGCAGCGCTTCCCTCAGAGGTGGGAGATAAGCATCAGCCTGGTTCACGTGTGCTCTGATCTTTAATATCGGTAGGATATATATAGATTTGCTTCAGGTTCAAATTAATTTACCAGGTTTTAGGATCATTTGTGTGCCTTTAGGCTTAAATTCAGGCAGGTAGTGCAGTTCATTTTAGTTTTTTTTTCCACTGAAGTCCTTGATCACTGCTGGGTGAATAGCCATGGCTGTCGTGCTTAAGATGCTACATTTGCATCTTCCTGCAGACCTTTATTGTTACTATCAGCACTGTTTACTCAAGAAATGTTTATTGAGTGCTTGCTGTGGACCAGGTATTGGAGGAGACATACAACAAGCAAGTAAATAAGTCACAAGTCAAGCGGGTGCTGGAGTGCTATGAGAACAAAAAGCAGGGCAGAGAGAGAGGATGAGGCAGCAGGATGCTGCAGCTGTTTCATACAGGGTGGGGAGATTTGGCTTCTTTTGGTGGGATGGCATTGAAGAAGAGACCTGAAGGAAGTGAGAATGTAAGTAAGCCCCAAGGTCATCTGGAGGAAGAGCAATCTAGGTGAGAGAACAGCATGTGCAAAGGCCGTGGGCGAGAACACTCCATGTGTTTGAGGAAAAGCAATGGGAGTTGAAGGGAAGGAGCCAGAGAGCAAGTGATTGGAAGTGGTGTCAGCAGGGAACCCTCTGAACGCTTTGACTTTTACGCTTAAAGTAGGGGAGGAATGGCATGACCTGGTCAATAGGGGAATGGAGAGAAAAGAGGCGGAAGCAGGAAGACCAGGCAGGGAATGCTGAAAATAGTGCAGTGTGTGAGAGACAGAGGTGGCCAGGGGCCAGGGTGGGAGCAGCGGAGGTGGTGAGGAGTGGTCAGACTGGTCAAGCCAACAGCGTTGATGACAGAAATCAAAGAAGATTCCACGGCCCTGGGCCTGAGTAATTGGAAGGATGGAGTCCCTGTTGACTGAGGTGGGGGAACAGTGTATGAGAAGGTTTCATGCTGAGTAGGGGGCAGCAATAAAAAAGAGGCAATGCATTTTTCACTTTAAAATTTAAACAAATCTAGCTGGCTTTAATTTTGGCATAGAAAGTCTTACATTAATCTGCTGAGAATTTCTTTTGGAAGACAGATCTTCTCTTTAAGGCAGTGAGTATGACTTCGATTCCTCGTAACTTGGACAACAAATCGAAGTTGGTCATGATAAAAGACCAAACCTCTACCGTCAGTCTGTGTATACATCTGTCTCATGGGTTTCACCTCCTTGAATAACAGGGCCGATTCTGTGGTGTGTGAAGCCAGAGAACAGATGGTTAATGTAAATAGTGAACTAGCTGGCTGGGATTTTCAAAGTCTGGGCTTGGCTTAAATTAATAGGAAGTATTTTCTGAGGACCAAGTACTAACTTGTGGGTGATTTAGATCAGGGATTGAAGAGTGGTCTAGACATCCACTGAGAGAGGTCCTGGCGGCTGTGGTGGCTTGTGACATTTTGGTGGTTTTCCTGCGGCACATACACAGTGAAGGGCGTGCACGAAAGTCCAGAAACTCCTTCCTCAGCTGCACAGAGACGCTCACTACGCCTCCACGGTCGTCTTTTCTTCAGCATGTGTGTGACTGAGAATTACTGAATTTGGTTTTACTTTTTATATACTGACTTCTAGTCCACTTTCTTCAACAATTGTCCTCCTCATTCAATTAAGACCGTCTGAAACTCCAATCTGTCCTAATGTTTAGTCAGAGTCGTTAGTAGGCAACAAAACCCTCACAAAGAACCTTCTCTAGGAAGTAGCCATAGCGACCCCCTCCGGCGCATGCGCCGATAAGGGTTCCTGTGTCCTCAGTCTGTGGCGAACAAATGCCTGTTCATCCACTGAACACCACGAAGGCCGAAATAGGAAATAGGGTCTTAGGAATAACAGACTTCCACAGGGAGGTGAGACTCTCTGACCAGCATCCTCAACAGAGTAATCTTGTTTCTAAACATAGAAGCAATTTCAGGGCCTCTTTCAGGCAGGGAGACAATTACCGCCGACACAAATAAGGCAGTGTCTCTGTACCTCGGGCACTGAGTGACTTCCGTCTGGCGAGGACGATGCCGGCACAGCGGCCATCAGTTGGGCTGGCCCGTCCCAGGCTAAGGACTCCTCTTGATTGTCTGTGCACAGTTCCATTCAGTGTGTCTCCTTAATTGATGGATTAGCTAAAACCGAATGCGAGACACTTCACACCCGTATGCCCAGCAACAAAACTGCACTGTGCTCACTAGAGATGGGACACTCTAATCGAGAATGTTAATAACATTTGCAATTTCAGGGTATAATTTTCAAGTTGTCCCAAAATTCTGATTATGCCCTGAAACTATCACTGAATTTATCCGAGCGTCAGGGCAGAAATGTGATGGATTAATGTTCTTCTCTCCAATTAGGTTAGAACTCTACAGGCTGAATACATGCAGTTTCCACAAATAGCTTCCCTGAGCTTCCAGCCCGGTGCTCGTTAATGAAGACCCCAGGGCATTGCCTGGCGTCCGTGCCATCCACCTGCATCAGAGTGCTTCTGCCGGATTCCACACCCCATCTCATAACTTAACTCTGGGATCTCGTTCTTCATCTCCACCCATGCACAACAACTTCCACATGTGAATTTTAAGATGTAAGGTTATTCTGGCCTCAAAATTCTTTTATTTTCTTGGCCCTTGGCCTTCTCATCTTGACATCCTTCAACTCCAGGTAGCCTCAGTTTTCTTTCCTCTCCACGTTTGCTCCTGGGCTCCGAAGCAAACCACTGTGGTTGTTTCAGACTTTTTTTTTTGCACATCTTCAAGGTCTTAGACCCACCTCCACCCTCACATGTCACCACTGACTTTACCTTCTACTTTTATGAGATCAGTTCATGGGAATTCTCCCTACTTCACTCCTCCTGTGTCCTTAATCACCCTGTCTTCTTTTGTTCCTTCTTTTTTTTCTTGCCTGGCATAAAGTAGGAATTCAATAAATATTTGTTGAGTGAATAAATATGATTACCATGTTATGATCTCAGTCCCTCAAACAAATGGTAGCACTTTGCCCTGCTCCCTCCTCTTCCTTCGCTTAAAATTTTTCTTCAACGTAACTGTTTTCTCTTTTAAAAAGACACTTTCTTTTGATTATGCTCATCGTAGGAAAAAAATACAAAAAGCTTCTAAAAAATAAAAGAAACTGCTGTAAATAGGCTTTAGTAATGTAGTGGTAGGGTGTGGGGGGGGGGGAAAGCGTTTTGTAGTCCTACGAGTAGGTTGCAGTTTTAGTGAGCCTGTGTCTCTGGACTGTGAACTTTACAGGTGTTTTCTCAGCTTTTTCTCCCCTCTTAGGTAGACAGCATGGCTGCAGTGGGCTGGACTTGGATGTTTCTACCCCCCAGGTCAGTTAGGCTCTGATAATACCCCAGACTGACTGACTGAGAAGGAAAAAAATATTGAGACCTAGAGCTCTAAAAGCTGATCATCTTTCTTCTTAGGCTTCTTTACTTGAAAAAAATCATTTTTTTAAAATTTAGTCCTTTATCATAATTTTTCTCCATACTTTCCTCTTCTGGCTTATTTCGTATGGACTTCCTCATAGGATTGAGTGAAATTCTTAGGCAGAACTTCAGCTTCATGTGGGTTGCAAGAGCCACTTGCTGATTTTGATATGAGCTAGTGTGTTGGAAGCAGCCATTGATTTGAGTCAACCCACTGGAGAGCAGAACAAGGTTTCATCTTAATGAAGTTCCTTCTGAAGATAATTGGAGACCTCTGTTTGTGGAGTAGCAATTTGGGAAATTTAGTGATCATGTGCACAGCAAATGGCTCCAAAAAGGTCCTCGATAAATGACAACATTCACTTATTATTGAGTATAGAATGGGAAAAAAATCTAAGACTTGTTTTTTATAGGCATTTTTTGTCTTAATAATGCTTTACTTAAAAGTCTGAAATTTTGAATGATACAAGGAAAATTAAAATCATTGCCCTCTATTTTCAAGTAATGACTACATAACAATACAATGAAATGTTTTTTAAAATATAGAAAAATTAAAAACACCCTATATGTTCCATTGTAGCCTATTGATTAAATAAATTATATATAGGTATCCATGTAAAGTATGTTGTCATTAAAATAAATATAAAAAGTGATTGATATGTGAAAATACACTTATGGTATGTTAAATTAGCATGTATAGTATGATTCAATTTTTCAGAAAAAAATTTTAAAACCTCTAGAAATATAATCCAATATGTTAATATCAGCTAATTTTAGAGTGGTGGAATTATGGGTCATTTTTATTTTATTTTTGTTCACTGATATTTTTAATATCTCTTACAATGATTATGTATTTTAAAAAATAGAGTGTTTTTTTTAACTGAGTTTTTAAAAGTTTCTTTAACCAAAAGAAAACTGGTATGGTTGTTTCTGAGTCCATGGTACTGGCAAAGACATCGATTGAAATACGCTTTTCTTTCATAAGATCTTGGAACAATGAGCTACTGTCTTTGTAAAAAGTGAAAACATTTATATCAGTTTTTAAACCAGCATTCATTCAGAAAAATTTTCACTTTTATATAAAACTGGATTTTTTCCTTGACACAGATTAGTTTGTCTTGAACAAAATTAAATGTCATCACTGTGGGTTTTAAATTATTATGCATTTGTTTTCTGTGGCTGGATTTTGCCTAATTCAATCTGCAAATACATTTAAAAGACTTCCTGGAACCTGGTAACAAATTATTTCATCACCCTGTTATTGATAGTGACGGTGGCTTCCATTTAACTTTAAGAACAGAGCATTTATTCTTCTTTTAAAGAGGAGAAAATGTTTATGATATTTACAAACTGTATGTTGACTGCATAGGCCTAGACTTAGCAAGGTTTTCACATGGGCAACTTCAGAGTGTTTCATACGGAGATTTCAAAAATCTAAATATGATGTGTAAAATGAAGGATTGTAGGCCTCTGGTTGTGAAGCAGTAAAGAGATTTGGGTGTCACTGAGTTACGCACTGATGCATCTCTATAGCTAGTACCATTTGTTGTGATTAAGGAGGATATGGAATATGAGATGGAAATTATTATATAAAATTATGGATTAGCTACACTTATAGTATTTATATAGCTTTAAATCACTTAATATCAAGAAAAGTCCCAACAATGAGAAAGTAAACTAACCACAGGCTTGGAGTGGTGTCTGTATGGGGAGAGTTACCAAAATTTGGAAAAGAAAAAATGGATGGTACATATGATCGTAATGTAAAAGGAACAGAAAACAGCCTCCACTGATTTTGCATTTACAAAGTCCTCAGTCCTGCCATAGGTGCTTTATACATATGAGTTTCATTCTGTCCTCACCAAAACAAAAACAAGACAAACATACTTTACAGGTTAATTATTGTTATTCCTATTTTACAGAGAAGGAAAAATGGTCTTCAAAACTGAAGGTAGACTCGCTTTGTAGCTCTGGAAGTATAACAATAATCTGATAAATTACATTTGGGATGGAGAAAAGGAAGTACCTTACCGACAGCAGTAATACATTTATACAGCTTGTTACCACGAGGGCTGGTATTGGAAGGGGATCTACGTTAATTTAAAAGTGTTTAGAACAATTTGTGAATGAACTGTAAATAGTTACTGAGAGAAACTGTGCACAGTTAACTTTTAAGACTGATGTCAAAGAACCTCTATATGTGGCACATCACTTGAGACTGGCAATAAAATATGGGCTGGATAAAAATGAGTCTAAATGGGTAATTCCTCTGTTTCATGTGCTGTTTTATTGATTAAAATTAATTGACTATGTTAAATGAATTGAAATTCTTAATTACCTTATTTTCTATAAAAAGAGTTTTTAAATTAATTCATTATAACTCCTTATAAAGTGACATAACTTCAAACATGTCAATAAAGAAGAGAAATTGCGTCCCCATAATCTACCACCTCAACCTATGCATATTAGTCTTTTATTGTATTTTCTTTCCTAGGTCTGTTTCTTCTTTACCTATGTTTATTTTATTATGTATATATCTATATCTATCTACATATACACACACATATTTACAGGGTACACGTGCAGATTTGTCAGGAGGATATACTGTGTATTGGTGAGTCTGGGCTTTTTGTGTAGCCCTCATCCAATTAGTGTACGTAGTACTTGTTAGGCAATTTCTCATCCCACACATCCCTCCCACCCTTCTGAATCTCCAGTGTCTATTATTCTACTCTTTATGTCCATGCATACTCATTATTTAGCCCCCACTTATAAGTGAGAACATGTGGTATTTGACTTTGTTTTTCTCAGTTATTTCACTTAAGATAATGGCCTTCAGTTCTATCCATGTTGCTGCAAAAGACATGATTTCATTCTTCTTTATGGCTGAGTAGTACTGCATGGTATGGGGGGGGGTGTGTGTGTGTATGCCATATTTTCTTTACCCATTCATCTGTTGATGGGTTGATTCCATATCTTTGCTATTGACAATAGTTCTGTGATAAACATATGAGTACAGGTATCTTTTTGATATAATGACTTCTTTTCCTTTAGGTAGATACCCAGTAGTAGGATTGCTGGATTGAATAGTAGTTCTATTTTTAGTTCTTTGGGAACTCTTCATACCGTTTTCCATAGAGGTTGTACTAATTTACATTCCTATCAACAGTGTATAAGCATTCCCTTTTCACCACATTCTTGCCGACATCTATTGGTTTTGGACTTTTTAACAATGATCATTCTGACTGGTGTAAGATGGTATCTCATTGTGGTTTTCATTTGTATTTCTAATGCAAATTAATGATATTAAACATTTTTTCATATGTTTGTTGGCCATTTTTATGTCTTCTTTTGAAAAATGTCTGTTTATATCCTTTGCTCACTATTTAATGGAGTTGTTTGTTTTTTCTTGTTGAGTTGTTTGAGTTCCTTGTAGATTCTAGGTATTAGTCTTTTGTCAGATGCATAGTTGGGGGAATATTTCTTCCATTCTATACATTGTCTATTTACTCTTTTGGTTATTTCTTTTGCTGTGCAGAAGCTTTTTAGTTTAATTAGGTCCCATTTGTCTATTTTTTTTGTTGTTGCATTTGCTTTTGGGGTTTTTAGTATAAATTCTTTGCCAAGGTTAATGTCCAGAAGAGTTTTTCCTAGGATTTATTCTAGAATTTTTATAGTTTTAGGTCTTACACATGAGTCTTTAACCCATCTTGGGTTAATTTTTGTATATATAGTGAGAGATAGGAGACCAGTTTCATTCTTTTGCATATGGTTATCCAACTTTCCCAGCACCATTTATTGAATAAGATGTCCTCTCCCCAGTGTATGTTTTTGTATAATTTGTTGAAGATTAGTTCATTGTAAGTATGTGGTTTTATTTCTGGCTTCTCCATTCTGTTCCAGTGATCTTTGTGTCTATTTGCATACCAGTACCATGTTGTTTTGGTTACTGTAGCCTTGTATTAATAGTATAATTTGAAGTCAGGTAATGTGATGCCTCCAGCTTTGTTCTTTTTGCTTAGAATGGTTATTTCGGCTCTTTGTTGGTTCCATCTGAATTTTAGGATTTCAACTACTTTCTTTAATAAATAGTTTTTCATGATATCTCATAGTTTTAAAAATCATGGTTTTTAATGGCTGTATATACTAATACCTCACCAAAAATGGAAATTTAACTCCCTGTTGTTGGATATACAGATTGTATCACTTTGTGTAATTATAAATAATGCTATAATGAATAATTTCATATACACAGATTTGTATATATTTTCTATTATTTACTTAGTATAGATCCTTAAAAATGGAATTACTGTGGGAGTTTGTATCAATTTATACAACCAACAAAATGTATATCTACTATTCTAGTACAGCTTTACTTTTATTTTTTAATTTAACTCTAGGTATTTTAGCATCTACAGATGCCTTGTTCTTAAGACTCTTATGAGTTCTTCATTTTATTGTAAACTGTCTTCTTCATTAAGCTATAAATGTCTTGTGAGTACTCTATTCTTACTACATTTTATGGGTATGCTATTTCAGATCAGAAGCTCAGGTATGCAAAAATTAACTTTATTTTTCCACAACAGAACATCACATTCCACTTATTTTACTTCACAGTAGAAATTAAATCGAGGTCAACTCAAAGTAAACTGAATGGATTCTGTCCCTATTCCAGCCCTACCTAGTAAGTTCAGAGTCTTGAGTTCAGTACCCTATTCTCCAGGGTTGCATCTGTAGAGCAGTGTCAAGTCTTCTTGTCCTAAGCATATCATGCCACCACTTAAATCCACTGCTTTCACCCTGTAAGAGGCATGGATTTGGGAATTCTTGCAAATTGAGCCATGCCCTCTCTCTTGGCTCTTGGTTTCTCCCATAAAGATAAGCACAAGTCTCCTCTACTCTCAGATCTCTCAAACCCTTCTCAGGGTCACTCAGCAACATCTTACTACTTTATTTTCAACTGAACTTCTTATCATATTCATCCAGGGAATTTACCTCCCCTAAGACAGAAGAAAAACATTTAGCTTAGTAAACTATCTTCTAAATCTCCAGGGTATCCATAAAATTTAGAGATTTAGGCAACTCATGTATAATATCATTAAGAACATTTTCAATGTGAAAATATGTCATATAATATTATCTATGTTTCCAGACATATGGGTACCCTATATTATATACAAGATTTCAGAATTTAAAGTTCAAAAGTAAAAAAATCAACCCCGTTTTTTATATTCTACTGGCTTATTCTTAAACTACCACCATGAAATCATCTAGCTTTCTCAATTGGGGTTGGTGGGGGGTGTTGGGAGAACGCACAGATTAATACTTCCCACTACCATTTTAGTAACCACATTAAATCTTTACCCATGTTCTTGAGAAATGGTCAGCAAACCAATTTAAAAATATTCCTTTTCTATTGAACACATAAGGCAGGAGCTAATTAAGTCTAAGATGCCGACAAAAAATCTGTATGTGATTACTTTTAGTTCTTGCTCCAATTTCATAATCAGTTTATTTTAAATATGATTTGCGTACTTTTCTTTCTAGGACAATGCCCACCACTTAATAAATGCTCAAGAAATAAATACTTGATCAAGAAATAAATGGTAGGAATGCCATTGGTGGGCACTATTAGACAGGCGGGGTCCCCCAGGGAGAAGCAAATCTAAAGTCTATTTGTAGACATGATCTAGGTAAGCATAGCCATGATAGAGCCCAGATTTATAGTCCAAAGAGCCAAAAAAACTATGGCAATGGACAGACAGAATAATGAGATGGCAGTAAAAATACAAGACTGACCAGAAGGCAGAACACAACCCAATCGAGTTCAAATCTAGGGCTCTGAGTGCTAGGCACACATATCCCTGTCTTGTGTTGAGGGCAGCTGAAAGGAGCCACCACATCAGACCTGCCCTGCACCCTTATGTTTTCTGAGACTCCGTGTGCTATTTTTGGATCCACTACATAACTATTATTCTCTCAAATTCACCACATCCTTTCTGCTATGTCCCTGAAACTCATCTGACAATGAAGAATAATGAAGCAGCAATTAAGCAAATCTCCCATAGTTTCTCATAAATGCAGTAGTATCTGGAACAAATGGAAAGAAATCGAGTTAGGAGATGAAAAGGATGGCATCCTTGAATTCTTTGAATGTTGAATTCTTTCGAGTGGTAGTACATTCAAACCTTTTTTCCTTCTCCTTTATTAAGTGGTAAAAGTCATCTTCATGCCACATGTCAATTATTACAAGTAAAATGCTACTGGGAAGGTGATTTTTGAAGTTAGATGTCTGTTTGCTTTTTTGCTAACATTGGTTAAATATTCTCTTCCCAGTTTTGTTTATTAGAAATTTACTTAGAAAACTTCACTTTCCTGAAAGTTTCACAAGCTTTGGCTCAGCCTACGATTAAGACTCTGGTCTTTTTACTAAGGCTCACAAAAAATTATTTAAGTTTATACTTTGGGTCCCTACTCGTACTTCCCTGTCAACTCTTCTCTACTTAAGTGTGAAGGTATTTTGACTTTAGCAGAGCAAAACCAGTGTTTTGATATATACTAGTTCTACATTATAAAACAGTCAGGAATTTATTCTGTGAAACGGATGTTTTCCCTTAAACCTGCATTTGTCTTAATCACATTTCTTTCTTTTGTTCCCTGCAAACTGAATGATTCTATGTTAAAAAATACTTAAAAATCTTACTCAAAATATGTAATTCTTTAGACGTTTTAGTCACAGTTACTATCAATTAGAACATGTATAGGTTTGACCTAGTCCATTGTCTGCCTTCCCTATCAGAAAATATACTAAATAAAATGTTTTGATTTTTCTACTCAAGTGAGAAGGTAGTCAACTTCAAGGGAACGTGGAAAACACAATCTCTAACCTTGTTAAGGGAACCACTATAAAAAGTGAAAAGAAAAACGTATTGAGTGGTATTCTTGGAGATTCATCAGGCACATTTTTATCTTGATTTCAAAAATGACCTTTTATAATTTAAAATTAACTTTTCAAGTAAATACATTTAAATTAAAAACTATATATACACACACACACACACCAAAAATGAGTTCAATATTCATCTCCTGTACTAATTGATGTAGATTATGGTTGAAAAATCCAGTTATAAGAAGACTGCTTAATTTTATCAATATAGATGCCACTCTAATGCTATCAGTATCGATAAAAACATTCTGATGTAATAGCTGTTATGATTCTAATCAAATTATATACTTCTGTGTAATTCCATATGGTCATAAATTTGTGTATTTCAGCTAGTATGCAATAATAAATCTCTTTCCAGAGCTGTGTTTCTGCCTAGGGTCCTTTTCTGGTATTTTATTCTCTATGTATTGTATGGAAATGTTTAGGATTTGGCTGTGGGAGAGATTTGGAGGAGACATTTGCATTTTAGCTTCTGAATTCTTGATTACTATGCCTGATACAATCCTGATTACCTTACTTTTCATCTCTGCTTTCTGGTTTAGAAAACTAACATCTGTTTTTGGCACTGGCCTTTTGTCCTCCTTGGTTAATTTAATTTCAACAGTATCTGTAATTCCTCTTCTATCAATGAGTGAAACTTGCCATCTCTTAGAGATTTTCTTCTCTGCTTCTGACCTTTGGTACTTGATGTAGTTGAAATGTTTTTCATAATGTTTTGTATGGCCTATTTACTCATCTATTCAATTTTTGCTTTTTTCCTGATCTTTATGTCAATTTCATTCTAATTAATGAATATTAATCTAATCTAATATTTCCCATTTTCCTTTGTACTGGATTTCTTACATATGTCCTGGCCACTTGTTTATTTCACTTTCAAATAAATTTAAAAAACATTTTATTTTTTTGAATGTAGTAACCAATGCAGGTAGCAAAGTAAGCATGCACATGAGAAGTGTGGCTTTGACTCAGTTTATATATTATAAAAAGAACATAAAAAATATCAGAGACAGCAGGGGGGAGGATGCAGGTTGGCTATGAGTTGGGGGTAAAGTAGGAAGCATTATTAATTTTTAATATTGTATTGTAAACCCGGAGATTTTCTTTGATATTCCTGCCTCATCTTTATTCAAATTGGTTTTATTTTGATCAAAAGTAAACCTGAACAGATAGTGACTAAATGCTTGAAGATTCTAAAGGAACACAAAGCTAAAGAATGTGTATCCCCTCAGAGACAGAGAGCTGATGGCCAGAGTTCCCTGGTGGGCATAGTCCCACCGTCCGCTTAAGGGAAGAAGTGCAGGGTGGAGACAAACAGGAGGGGTTGATGTCTCCATGGAGCCAGGGTGTGTTCCGGATTATCAAAGAGCTCTTCATCTGCTCTCTCGTGGAGTCCCTTGTGGCTCCTCATACTATGAAGCTAAGGAGTTTTTTTTAAAAAGTCCCTAACCAGGGGAAAAAAATTCACTGAGGGATAAACACCTTTAATGACAAATGAATTGACTCAAGCTTTTTGGAAACTCTAATATTTTTTAGGTGAGTTTCAGGTATGATCCTTGGGGACTGTCAACTTATTCCCCAACAAGATACTTTCTTGAGCACCTATTTATGTATCAGACATCGTGATGGGAGTTTGCAAGGGCTTGTGATTCTGTAACAGAGCAGGCGGGTAGATCCACGGTGAGAGTGAAGAGAAGCAGCAGTAGGTGGTATTGCTTTACTCCTGGAAACCACAGTTTCTTCTGAAATGTCAAGAGTGCCTAACATATAAACGGTGATGAGAAAGTAATTATTAAATGAATACATCATTGTGTATGTGTCAGTAAGCGTGATTCACAGGATCCCTCTCTCTCTCTCTCTCTCCCCCTCCCCCCCACCTTTCTTTTTGAAAAGTTCAACAGTGTTTTCTAGTGCCTGTAAGCCCCTGAATTTTTCCTTTTGGATTTTATTGAGTAGGAGTTTACCATGCATATGCCTGGGATACTTATAAGGTCTTCATATGGAAGAGTCTCCCCAGGCAGGTGTCCAGACTTCTATGTCTTTAGTTTGAGGGCTTTTGGGCTTTATATTTTCATACTCTTAAATGATTTTTTAGAGTATGTAAGCTAACTTTAAATTTCATTCTTATTTATTCCTTTTTAATTTATTCAGTAAGTAATTATTAGAGACCACCCATGAGCTAGATTTTGTGCAAGATTCTGGGGAAAAGATAGTGAGAATGACACCAGCATTGTCCCTTGCTGCATGCCAGGGAGCTTCCGGGCTAGGCAAGAAGGGGACATGATTCAAACGGATGAAGGAATCCTAAAGGCAGGAGCTCCCCTCCTGTTTTCTCCACTGCTGTATTCTCAGCCAGTAGAAGTGTACTGGGAAGCTAAGTAATTGCTGAAGAGCACATGTTTGTTGAATGCATAAAGGAAACGGAATAAAGGAAAGGGATAGCGTTCTGTTAGAACATATGTATAAAAAAAAGGAAGAGGGAGAGAAGGCAGAGGAAAAATAGAAGGAAGAAAAAGACAAAGAAGAGGAAGGGGAGGGAGAAGGAGAAGACAACTTGACTTAGGAGTTTTTTCTGTTCCCCTCCCCGCCCCCCAGGGTTTACAAAAGGCTTTTTTGACCAGTGTCACTTGTGCTGAGACCTGAAAGACTTATAGGGGACGGTGTAGGTGAGGGAGGAGAGTGTTCCCAACAGAATGGCATGTGTAAAGGCCCTGTGGCTGGAAGGGAATATGCGTGGGCTGCCCGGGGCTGGGTGAGGAGATGCTTGACGAGGCTGCAGAGACTAACAGGGGCCAGCCCCTGTCACACCTCACTGGTTGGACACAGGAATTTTGTTTTTATCATAAAAGCAATGAGAACGAAACAAGGACGCCATTTCCTTTAAAAATTCAACAATGTGGTTGCCAGGTATTGGGGTTTAATATATTATTTATTTACGTATTTATTCACATTTACTAAAAAATGTGACTACTATTATGTATTGTGAACACTTCAACTCACAGAAAATTTTTTCAGTTGTCAAATATTTGAAAACAGAGGCTGTAATAAAAGGAACTCATAAAAGACAGTGGAATCTAAGTGCTTTCACTGCTAAAGTAATTTGCCTTTCAGACTACCATAAACAGTACTTATTAGCATCACAAAAAAAAACTGTAAGGCTGAATTCCTCTTTTTACATATATTTTGAAATTACCATACCTATTACACAAAGGACTCATTTACAATGATAAGTGTATGTTTTTGAAATGCTCCAAATTTTGGAAGAGAACTGCAGTTTTAGGATCCCATCTCTCCTTCACCATCATCCCAAGGGCCTTGAGGAAAATGATAGTCCCGTAGGTGACAGCTGCTTTCAGTGACAGTTCCCAAATTTGCTATGACACATCCTCTTAGGTGCCAACTGTGCCTGTGTCCATTCCTGGCACCTCTCAGGGCTGAATCCCTCCCTCCTTCCCTTCCAGGCAGGCCCTGTTGAGTCAGAAGCCCCTGTCTGGCTTCACTATTTTGCGCATTGGAATGTCCCTAAGTCCCACTCCCACAGCAGCTAAAGTGGTGCACATCCCTCTTTCTCTTCCTTGCCTTTCCTACTAGTCTGGAAGCTCCTGGAGGACAGAGATGCCCAAACTTATGTCCTGTCAATTAACTCTGTGATTTGGGGCAAGTTTTTTTTTGTTTTTAGAGACAGAGTCTTGCTCTGTTGCCCAGGCTGGAGTACAGTGACATGATCATAGCTCACTGCAGCCTCCAACTCCTGTGCTTAAGTGATCCTCCTTCCTCAGCCTCCCGAGTGGCTGGGACTACAGGCACACACCCACCATGCCCAGCTTTTTTTTTTTTTTTCGTAGAGACCAAATCTCACTCTGTTGCCCAGGCTGGTCTCAAACTCCTGGCCTCAAGCGATCTTCCCTCCTGGGCCTCCCAAACCTCCCAAAGTGTTGGGATTACAGGCATGAGCCACAGCGTTCAGCCTGGGGAAAGTTTTTAAACCTCTTTCAGCCTATGTCTCGTTATCTGCAAAATAATACAACCAAAATGCATCTACAGGACATCTATATGCCAGCCTTTGTTTCGTACAACATCCGTATGAAGTAGGTGCTGACACCATTTCCATTTCAGAGATGGGAAACACCGACATGCTGAGTGGTGAATTAACCTGCCCAGGGCTGTACAGCTACTAAGTGTCAGTTGTGAGTGAGCTCTCTGGCACCCAGGCTGGACACCCAACTCCTCTACTGTGCAAGTATGAGCTATTATGTGGTCCTAAGAATCCTTCCTTTTATTGGATTTTTCTGAGATGATTTTTGTGAAAAGCTTCACACCATGCCAGGCACAAAATCAACTCTCAATAACTTTTATTTATATTTAATCTTCATTTAGATTTAATTTCTCCTACATTTAGAAGAAAATAGAATATTTGTAAAAGGTTTTTTGTTCGATCTGTGCCTTTTGTTCTTGTTTTAGGATTTTAATCTTAATATAATTAAATAAATGAAATGCTCTACCCAAAAGCATTGTGTTTTGTTTTCCTACACAGCCCTGCACTATTTCTATGACTGAAAACTACATTTTGTGTAAATCTAAGTTTCCTTTTGAATGGATTACAAGTGGAACTGACTTTTCCAATTACCTACTCAATTGACCTGGTACAAAGAAGGTTAAAGTTCCCACCTAATATATGATCATTAAAGCTTTTCATGTAGCTTTGCAGACAAGGCAGTCTGGGAAAACCCCTGAGACAACATCATTGTTGGTGCCAGACTGATAAAGCATTTAGCATTTGTCAGAGGAGAAAGAAACATGTTGATATATTAATTAGATGTAAAACCTCTTTTTGGACAAAATGGAAAGAATTCACTTTTAAAAACAATGTCAGATAATGAAAGGTAAATGTGAACTTAGACAATCTAAAGAATTCTTTAGATGATACTAGAATTTTGAGCTATATATTAGATATAGATATGTGGGAAACATGCACTGAACAATATTTTGCATGATCATATTGTTAATTTCATGGTTGATAATTTCACCAAGGATGATTTCCAATGTGTGATACCAGTTAAGGTAAATTAAGAAAAGAGGTTTTTGAAAAAACATCACTCACCTAGAAAATCAACTTTTTAGCCGCCGCATGCCTCTTGCACTTTGTAAACTTTTTTTTTTTTTTTACCAATTTCCGAAATGTTGCAAAAACAAACAGTGAGTAAATCCAATAATTGTCCTCCAAGATTTTGGTCTTAGTTGAAATCAATCATGAGGCCATTTATCTCCTCTTTCTCCATCCCTCCCCCACCCCCAGATCGGTGTGGGCTGGTTACTTGAACGGCATTCATCCACATGTGTTTCAGTTTGGGGAGCCTTGACCATAATTGATGAAGGATTGTTTTTCCTTTTCTTTAAGAACAGATAAACAGCATGCTTTAGGAACTGGGGACCACAACACAGTTTATGTGAAAAGGACCTTAAATTCCATCTTTTAAATATCTTACTAACTTTTAGATCACTGAGTTCTATGCGTCGGTATTCAGAGACAAAAAATGTCATTATTTCATCATTCAGACAAATACTTTAGTATTGCGGTGCATCGATTCATTTTTATCAGGTTAGAGAACTAGCTACTTATTGTAAACATAAGCTATATATGGCTGATATTATTATATTAGACTAAAATGATTTGGAAACTTTTACATTCCTGTTAACTTACACTTTGACGTAAACCAAATTTGGTTTCTCAATTTACTTCCTTTCATAAAAATAAAAAAGAAATTTGTGTTTTTGTTTGTGTGTCTTGATCTTTGCTTATAGGGTATCTGATTTCAGTATATATCCATGGTGGAAATTTAGATTTAATTCCAACAATCTAAAGTAGCTATCGTTAATCTCTGTCTCTCTCATTCTCTGTCAAAGAAGAAACTGAGTCATAGAACATTCAGGAAAGCATCTAAGACTATATATGTAGAATTGGTAGAGGCAGGATAAAACCTAAATTTTCTACCTTTGATTAGCGTTGTTATAATTATAAAAATAATTAAATATTTATGTAGTTATAATTAACTTAATTTGACCACATGAGGAAAATATAGATTATGGCATTTCCTTGTCTTTGAAGTCTTCATTTAAAACACATCATATTTGGTGCTTTGTCAGTTACAGAAGGTAGAGACACATTCATATGCTAATTAGATATATTTAATTATATCACAGAATATATAATTATTTTCTCTCTTTCTGACCTTAGAAATACAGATTTGACATGAGGGGCAAAATACCTTGGAATATTGTCTTCAACTTTCACTAAATTTTGCAGACCTCAGGATGGTGCATGCCAAACTGCTATGAACTATTTTGTGAAAAACAGTCACGAAGTATGTACATGTTAATGGCAGCTCTGTACTCATTTGTTAGCATGACAGAGTGCAAATACTTGGAAACACTGCCCATGTGCAAAACTAGCTGTGAGTCATGAATCCTCCTAACTCTTGATCTCATCTGGACTTGTCTTATCACAAGCCAGTGGGAGCAGAGATTGTGGGGCCCCTCCCGAGCACATTCAGACACACGGGGCCAGCTTTCTTGGCGCTGCTGATGCCTGAGATAAGCCTTGATGGTGAAAGCTTGTGGCTATACTGTGCTTTCAGGGGGAAAAACACTGTAATGGGTTACACCCAACATCCACTTCTAGTGACGTCAAGCTACTCAGCTTTTGGTTGGTTATCAACTAGTTGTTGCTAGTGTGGTTCAGATTTGGCCTAAAGGCTTGATCACATAGTTTTCCTCTAATAAGTATATTTTAATTCTAATATTCTAATTCTCAGAACTTTAGATCTTTAATGTCACAAAACTTCACATTTCCAATAGGTTCAGTATCAGGAATTAATACTCAGCCTCAGCCTTGGGGATTGTTACCCAGAAATGTTAAATGATTAGCTCTTTGTAAGTGATACTGAAAGAGATCTTTAGCTTTACTGTACATGTTTACGATGTTTTTCTTTTGGCAATTGGAGGAGACACCGGAGCTTAGTATAGACTCATGCACAGGTTTTATAGGATGTCAGACAAAATGATTTTTTATTGAGGAAGGGTCAAACAAGTTGTGCTTTTCGTTGTCTCACACTATACAATATGAGGACCATGTTATAAAAATTCAGGGCTCCCACAAGAAGGCCAAGGCTAAGAATGGTGATTTAAGACTACATTATCCTGTTTCTAATTCCTTCTCTTTCTTCCTGCGGAAATGTGATTGCAGAAGCTGGGAGAAGGGATTGGAGCGTGGGCTTCTATATCTGTCCTGAACTGAGTCGTAAAGTCTGTTTTATGAGTCTCTCTCCAGCCTTGTTCTACTTTTCCAAATTAAAGGAGACAATATGACAATCTCACCCAGCTCCGATCTTACATCTTAATTTGCAAACTCAGCGGCAATATCAGTCCCTGGTTTAAGTGGCTTAGAGAAAATAGTGTTGAAATGGACTTATCCATAGAAATTCAGTAAAATGTCCTCTGTACTGAAGCAAAAGCCATTTTTTAAAAAGTAAAGCTTTAAAACACAAATATTGTTATTTCTTAAAATCGACGTACTCAATTTCTTGGTTTTACACGGTGCCATGGTAACGTATGATGTTAACAATGGGAGGAACTGGGTGAAAGGAACTCTATGTGCTATCTTTACCACGTTTCTGTAAATCTAAAATTAGTCTAAAATAAATTGATGTGATAACTACAAAGACATTGTTCTTGTCCTGATAAAATTGTGGTGTGATAGCCTAAAGACTGGGAGGAAATTTGAAGTGCACTATTTCTGCTTAAGATTTAACAGAAGTGTCAGGGTGTGGGGTTTTGCTTCTTTCTGTGATTTTAAGAACTAAGGGCATTTTTGTTCCTTAACATATGTCATGCAAATGAACTGCATGAACTTGTCTGAAGCGTTTTCACCAACTGTGTATACTCAGGCCAAACAGCCCCTTCTCATGTTTGTGGGGTCCCCTTCACCTGCACAGGCTTTGTCCGAGAGCTGAAACTAAACCTGCACCAACAGTGTCCCTTGATTGTGGCTCCAAAGGACCACCCACTTCTGGGGCTGAGAGGCTAATTCTGCCTCCCTGTCAAGCCCATTTTAGACCTTAGGAAAACAAGCATTTCATTTAAACCTTCCCAAACTGGGCAACATTCGTTAGGAGCTATGGTTCTAACATTTGCAACAGAGTCAAGATCAAACTTTAGTACCATTTAAACAGAAGAAAAGTTAGAATTCACCGTTTATCTCGCTTAAAAACCTTTCAGTGAGGAAAAAAAAAAAAACCTGTGTGTGTGAGCTTTAACTACAATGATTTCATGGCTAATGAGATGCCATTGATCATCTGGAGAAAAAAGTAGTATCTTTTGACATAAATCTGTATACAGTGGTTATGGAATCTAGATCTATTCCCTAGCTATGGTGAAACATTACTAATGAAAACCAAAAACTACATTAACCTGCAAAAAGAAACTAAATTTATTGACACGACTTTGCAAATCACAGTTAATTGAGTCACAGACAAAACTTCAAATAAAGGAAATAATGTGGTAATTGGGCTCCTCATCTTATATAATATACTTGTTGGCATACATTATGGGTTTGCTATCTTTTAAGAGTATTAAATCATTGTACGAGAACATTGCCAAAAAAACTCTTCATTTCCTTTTAGTGACTTCTTACTGCCCTCAGTGGAAGTTTAATAGAAAAGGAAGGACATGATGTAGTTTTAATGACAGGAAACCCATGGCTTTCCAAATGAATAAATTCCATCACTGGCTGCCACAAAGTGTGCTAATTATTTCCTTTGATAAATTAAAAGCTGTAAAAGTCCAAAGTATATAAGCATGTGGTTTACAGTTTATAATCAACCTGTCTGCATTATTCAAAGTTCATATTATCTTCATTATTTAATAAGCACTACCTTTTTTTTTATTCCAGCAAATTGCATATAAAGCGTGTGTTAAACTTTTACTGATCTGCCGGATGATTAATAAATTAACCAACCTTTGTGTTTTGGACCGTTAGGATGCTAAAATCAAGTATTCATTTTTTTCCCCTAATGCCAAACCTTGGGGATGAAGTCAGTTTCTATTTATGAAATAACAAAACAAACAAATCATTTTCAAAACATGTTGAGGAATTAGAATATAATACTTGATTTATGTTATTGTTTGAAATATCAGCTAAATCATTTGAGAGTGAAGTACAGCAATTCAATCATTCCACAAAATTTATGTAGCCCTATATTGATCTGTATGAATGAATTTATTAATTCCACAATTATTTAACATATACCATGTGTTCTGGCGATACAGTGGTAGGAAAAACAGACTCCATCCTTGTCTTTACAGAGTTTGTAATATAGTGGCAGAGCCATCAAGCTGGTGACCGTACAATTATAAACCTAGAAATGTGACAAGGAAGTGTAGGGTTTGATGAAAGCTTACTGACTCTAGAACTGTCCCAGTTACTCATGGAGGTTAGACTTTCCTGGCGAAGGGAGACTGCACTTGAAATATGAACAGTGAGCTGAGCGGGGAGTGAGCATCCAGGCAGAGGGCTCAGATGTGGAAAAGCCTTTGGGGTGGGCCTGAGAGAAGGTCTGTCCACGTGGCATCAGGGAGGGAAGTGAAGTGGGTCAGGGCCCAGCTCTAGTGTCTTTGTGCACCTTTTCCTCAGGGGTACAGACTGCAGCAGGGCACGTGGACTGCTAAATGGTGCGTGGGCTGCATTTGGCCCCATCACCTCCTTGGCTGAGTGCCCGCCACAGAGCATGCGGCAGCCCCGGGGAAAGTGGAGTCATGTATGTAATGGTGAAGGGGGTCGTGGGAGGGGCAGGTAAGAGGTCAGGTGATACAAGATCTCGCCACTTTGTGGCAAATAAAACAATGGCTTCTCCTAAGTTTACTTCTATTAAATAAACCAATTCTACAACTACAATTTTGTGCAATTTTGCATGTTCCAACTGTATGTAATTCTTCCACCGAGGTGAATAAAACGACTTGTTCTAGCCATGCTGTTTTGTGCCTTTAGGAATAGTATCCGTTGCGTTCTCGATGGCTTATTCTAACTCTACACGGACTGGTCAAAACGAAAACACATTTAATGTAATTTATCAGAGATGTGTGTGGTTAAATCAAGTCTTCATAATACCTTATATAAAGGTAACATAGTTCTGCTGGAATTTAAGTTCTTTGGTAAGACATTTAAGTAATGTCTTGTAATAGAGCTGTGAGGTAAACAGATGATAGTTTCATTTGTTCATTCCTTCAGTTTTTTTAATTCTTAAAAATCTTATCCAGCATCCACTTTACCAGGTGCTGAGCGAGGGGCTCAGGAGATGTGAAGATGCATGCTAGGCCCTGTCCTTACTTAGGTGGCACTCAGCGGGGGAGATGGCCACAGAGAGACAGAGACCTCTGAGCAGCAGAGCCCTGATAGAGTGTCGTAACTCAGGGGACCAGGGAAGCTGTCGCAGGCAGAGACTGCCAGGAGCCCTAGGAGCAAGCCCGCCAAAGGACAGGGAAGAGCCTTTCAGACGGAGAGGACAACAGGAACAAAAGCAGGGCATGGGGAAAGCACACTGCTGGAGAGCATGTGCGAGGAACAGAGAACTAAGAGCTGAGACCAGCTTGCTAAGAGGGCCCAGATCAAGGCGAAGCTTGAACGTCAAGGAGCTTGGGTTTAACTGTGTCGGTGATGAGGAGCTATGGAAGAACCTTGCTACTTCTTTTGGGATCCAGCAAGGGAATCCATATCTGGGGTTAAGGCCTCAAATCAGACCCAGTTCTTTACAACAGCACTGTGCATCCAGTAGGTGTTTCATAACGTTTTTCAGAATGACACAATCTGGAATATGGAGGGAAGTCTGTTTAGTGACTCAGTATAGTCGCGTAGATTTACATTTTAGATGTACTATTTGGATGTCTAGATGGAAGAAAAGTTTGGGAGGCCCACAGCTCCGGGCACACATACCCATCAGGAAACAGTGGCAACTGTTCTGGGGACAGTCAATGAGAGCCTCAATTAAGACTCTCTCAGTGCTGAAGGAAAGAAGACAAAGGCTTCAGAGGAATTTGAGAGATAATGAAAAACAAGCCTTATGCTTAATTGAACATCTAGAGAAAAGGGGGTGGCAGAAATCCAGGATGGCTCCTAGGCTTCTGGCCTGGATAATGGCATACACAGTGTGGAAAAATCAGAAGAGATAGGATACTGAAAGCACCAAAGCACTCATAAATGGACTTGGGAAAAATAGTGAGCAACATAAAATTTCAGTAAATGCATGCTTCACCGTTATCCACATGAAATGGAGTTTACTGAACGCATAATCGTCCAGGACACTGTTAACAAAAAGTCCTTCTTTGGCAAGATGCTGCCGCCTTAGCAATGCTCAGACAGGGGGTTTCCTGGTCTTGTCCCAGACAAACTCCTCCCGCGGCAGAAGCATGCACTTTCTCTTATTCTAGCTATACATTCTTGTGATGTTAGATACTTATTAATCTCGCCCAAGCGCCACATCCCTGCTTTCCCTTCCTCAATTCTAAATAAACCTAATCCTCTTAACTTCTACTCAGAGACCTTATTTTGCAAACCATGAATCATTTTACTTCTTCTCTTGGGATCACGTCCAGGGAGTCCATACTTCATTTTTGAGGCCTCAGATCAGACACATTTCTCTACAACCGTGCTTTGCATGCAGTAGGTGTTTGATAAGTTTTTTTCAAAATGATAAAACCATAAGGCTGGTGGGAAGACTGTCTAGTAACTCCCACATGCCAGAATCCTATTTATTTCACTTTATTATCAACATGGTTTTAAACATTAACACGGCACTGATGACTCATACAGGATCCTCTATAATTGTCTCTTGTTTATGCCGTATTTGCCCGTAACCAGGTTTTTATCATCGTTTCTGTAGGGTTTGCTTTTCCCTTTTTACTTGTTCTGATTAAATTTTTCATTCTCATTATTGCTGTTTATTTTTCAAGGTCGTTTAACATTATAATTATCTTCTCCAGGTTGCTAAGCTTCCCACTCAGCTTGGTGCCACTAGTAACTTAACAAGCTCCTCCCAAATTCATCCATGCCATTGAAGAGGTTATTAAATATTTCTAGCTCAGGGTGATTCCTTTGAAAAAGCATTTATGTCCTGTAGCCAATATTGTATTGTTGGTACCTGACTCTTCTTGAATATTTTTCTAGCAAGTTTGTACTCTCATCTAGTAACAAAGAGCTCCTGTGAGACAGGAAGAAAACGGGTGACATTATTTCTATTTCAAAGGTACAGAAGCTGAGACTCAGGTTAAGACACTTGAACAGTCACTCAAGACAGCAACAAGTAGAACCAGCTCTTAAGTGTGTATCTTCTGACTTCTAGGGCAATGTCCTTGCTATTCTACCGTGTTGAAGCTCTCTGTTTATATATTAATATGTGGCTTAAGACCAAACTGAAACCTTTGTTAGAAATTTCTGACAACTCTATTCCAGTGTTGTGCTCATTTTAATTGACTTTTAATTCTTAATGCATATTTGGTCTGCACGACATAATTCAATTCAATGTGTGCTTGTTGTTTACGCTGTGTATAAGGTACCAACCTAAACACTGATGAGAGTACAACAATAATTGTGACACAGTTCCTGAAGAACAAATGCACTTAACTGATATCGGGGAATACACATTCTAATACGAGACTAAGAACCAGAAAGATGGTAAAAAAAAATTAGATGGTGATATCTAGCACCTATTTATGTGCTGTTTTGAATTTTCTTGCTCGTCACTTTGAGAAAAATAGCTCACTTCTTGAGGACAGATTCTATGTAGTCTACATTTGAATCCTCACTCACACGTAGCGAGTTCTGGACAAATAGTACAGATTTTTAAAATACTTGTCGACTTACTTTGCTGGTTGAACGTCGGTTATTTATTGAATTCCTACTATGTGTCCCATGCCATACTAGGCATGATGTGGAATGCATACCTTTGTCTCTTGCACATGGAATGCTGGATTTGACAGACACTAGGATCCTCCTTGACCAGGCTAGCTCTTGACTGTTGACTAGAGTACCAGGTTTTCCAGGTGAGCAGGAAAAGGGAATAAACTTGGAAAGATCAGGTTGGTCCATACCACATAGTAGACATTGAACGTCAAGCAAAAAAGGCTAGACTTGAGGTAAACAAAGTCAGATTTCAATATCAAATAAAGCCGTTACCATGTATGAAAAGGTTATATCATCAGTCCTAGATTTTTGGCTTCTCTCTATATACATGTATGCTTTCTGGAGCCAATAAACTGTAGAGCTATCATTTGTGTTTGTAAATGGCTATTAAACCTGTCATGTCTTCAGTCTAAATGATTTGAGTTCCATTTTGCACTCTGATCAATTGATTCATCCATCCATTTGGCAAGAATGTAGAGGACAAATTACACATAAGGAATCTGGGTTCCATAGGCAATGCAAACAACAAAAGAAGATAGTTGAGGGCCCTGAGAAGATTCCAAACTGATAACGCATCACAGTGTAATACATGGCAAGTCTCATATATCCCCAAATTTAAGAATATCATTATGGTGTATTGTTTATAAAGTAACATATAATCAAAAACATTTAATCAACTCATTACTCATGGTTTTAGACAGAGCTGGAGTTACTTGTTCCACGATATTGAACTACACATGGATGCCCGGCAGCTGGCTGGTCCACTCAGTGGGAAGCATTTTGTTCTCCAATGGTTGCGTGTTTTAAAGATTCTGCCCCAGCAACTTACAAATGACCATATGCCATTCAGTGGAACTTTGTTATCACCGAGTATTGCAAAACCCATAAAAGTGAAAGTTGAGAACTTTTAGGTCTACTTAAGTAAGAAATAAGATTATATTTATAGAGAGTGACCCAATTATAAAGGAGCTCTAAGATACACTCCAAGAAATTTGGATATGATGGGTCAAGTAAGGAGGGGGCTACTACCTGAGCAGAAGTGGAACATAATGTGTCTGGCAATTGCAGGCTAAATATTACTGAAGTAACACATGGAGTCGGGAAGAGCAGGAGGAAGACTACCACCGTGGTTTAGGCATGATGCGGTTAGCACAGCTGCTAGCTATAAAAACAGGAATGTACAGAGGAAAAAGTTGCACTGCTCACCCTCCAGGGGTTTGCAGTCCACTGAGAGAGACAGGCATGTAAATAAACTAGTACAACAAAAGAGACGATGGCACAGAGACATGAACCAGAGCCTATAGTGATGACTGAGTCAGGGGAAAGGAGCCTACAAGGCATCAAAGCAGGGCCTGGTGCAGATACAGGAGGGAGAGCACTCTGAGCAGAAGGTGCTGGTGGAATGACGGCAGATAAGGCCCGAGGCAGGTCTTGCTAAGACTGCTGCTTTCTGCTAAGGAGCTTGTCCTATAAATTCAACCATTTCAAAAATTAGAATGATGTGACTCTATTTATATTTTAGAAAGGTCATGCTGGAAGTAGCTTGGAGCACAGATGGGAGAAAGAGCTGGCATGTCTAGAAGTGAGTAGACCAGTGGAGAGAACAGTGTACGTTATTGTTAGGGTTAAATAAACGTTGCTACATGAAGAGCACCGAGAACAGCCTCCGGTATGTAGTAAGCTCTTAATGAATGTAGCTTCGAGATTTACCATTTCTAGTGTTATGCCACTTCTGTTTGTACTATTGCAATAGCCCCAGTGAGAAATGAGAAAATATTAGAACATGTACTAATGTTCCAGAGGTGGTGATGGGGAGGAAAGCCTAGATTCTGGAACTACGAGGGACTGGGGAGGGAGAAGCCAGAATCACGAAGATTCTGCTTAGATGATGGGACAAGGTAGAAGGCGGGTTCTGGGATGTGAGACTTTGAATCATGGCCTATTAGTGCATTGTAAAATCAATCAAGAGGGTTATGGCCAGCAATTAAAAAAAAATGGAACAGAATTTTTAAAAGTTCACAGAGTCTTACACATACTATTAGGCAAAACTTTCTTGTGAGTGGTGTATGCAAGAACATTTTTGGTGTGTCTATAGTGCATCAAGGCACATCCGATAAGCACAGGTCTGAACCTGTCTGCATGGCTGCCATCTTCTGACCACAAGACAGATGGCCCAGAGTGGCCCAGAGCAGCCCAGCGCACCTGCTCCCAGGAGCGTGCTGATTCCAAAGGCAGGGATGAGGCTCAGGAGCTGAGAGACAGCATCTTGTCCCTTTCTTTCAAACCTGTATGTTAGACAAGTCAATCTTGTTTGTGGATTACAGATATGAAGAGAGGACAGAGGTTTTCTTTCCCCCCTCTAGGAAATCTCATCCATAAGGGAGCAAGAGGAACTAGGAATATGTGTTCCTAACCAATAGATGACTTATCCTCCCCAAATTTTTGATGGAGTTACTATAATTTTTATTTTCATATAGATTGGCACTAAAATGAACTTACAATGGCAGTTTTGTGAATTCAGAAATTCAACCCAATGTGACTATTATAAAATACCTAAATAAGTTTTGCTTCTGTGGTGCTATGGTTTGAATGTATGTGTCCCTCCAAAATTTCTATGTTGGAACTTAAACCCCAAGGTGATGATATGAAGAGGTGGGGTCTCTGGGGAGTGATTAGGGCTGTGACTTCAGGAACGGACTAGTGCTGCTGCAAAGGAGGTTGAAGGTGGTGCCTTTTGCTCTTCTGCTTTCAGCCCTGTGAGGACACAGCGTGTGCCCCTCCTACTCTGAGGATGCAGCAAGAAGGTGCCATCTTGGAAGCAGAGAGCAGCCCTCACCAGACACTGGATGTGTTGGCACCTTGATCTTGGACTTCCCAGCCTCCAGAACTGTGGGAAAATAAATCTCTGTTCTTTATAAATCATCCAGACTCAGGCATTTTGTTATAGCAGCACAGACTAAGCTGCATAGGGAAGTAGTAGTTT
>CM052440.1:146785209-146819308 GCA_028533085.1 Varecia variegata | reverse complement strand
GACCTGGAATTCACCCTGAATTCCACGTGGTAGGGATTGGACATATAGGTTTTTCCCCTTTTTTCTAGAATTTTTGTAAAATGTTTCTGACAGCATTTAGTAAAATATGAAGAAGTGGTAAATTCTTAGAGAATTTTATTGATTTTATTAATTCGTTTCCAGGAGCTCATCACTCACTTAAAATTGACATATCTAGTCTTTAATTTACATATTTTTAAATTTTCTTATTTTGCTCACTAAAGAATCTTTTTTTTTTTTGACAAATCTAACACTTCACTCGAGTACCTCGTGGAACCGTCCTTGCATGTTCCACTGTCAGCTGTCAGCCCCGTCCGAGAAGGGCTCCGTGGGTACACACTGCTGTCTTTGCTTCTCCTCACCCCGTCTCGTTGGTGGGTGGGTGAGAAGAGGGGGGTCTTCAGCTGGGGCTCGTCCCTGTGCATTCAAAGAATATCCCTGGATGTTGGGATCATTCATCCATCCAGAGTAGTTAAGGATAAAATTCAAAATTCTACTCTCTATACAAACTATTTAGAAATTTCAATCCATTTATAAATTTTAAAATAGTCAAAATAGCACAGATCCTGACATAATTAGTAACTAGCATTATCATAATGAACACATGAAAGTTATAAAATAAGCTTTCATGTCATTTGACTTTTAATTTAAAAAAAGCTTCTATATTTTCTTATTCACAAACGTATCAAGTACCCTGGGCAATAGTAGCTTCATCATTGAGTGTTAACTCCATATAGGCAGGGATTGTTTTCTGTTTTGTTCCCTGATGTGTCTTCAGTGCCTAACATTCATTCATTTATTTAAAAGACATTTATGGAAAACCTGGTATGCACCAAACCTTCCAAGCACCAAGAGGGAAGTGTTCAGTAAAGCATGAGTGACCCCTGCTTTCAAGGGTGTAGAGTTCAGTGGGATAGACAGGCAGTAAACATATTACCAAGAATAGTAATGACAAACATAAGTGCTATGAAGGAACAACTTGTACAAGAGACTCAGACGTGGTAATTTAGTTTGAGGGGCGGTGGTCAGGGAAGGCGTCTCCGTGGCAATGACATTTCAGTGAGAGCTGCTCGATTGCCGGAGGTCAGCCGGAGAGAAGCCAGGAGTACAGTGGGCAGGAGAGGAGTACAAGATGTGGCTGGCCGGGTAGATGGGGTAACCCAGGCAAGATTGAGTAAGAATTGGAATTTATCCTAAGTACAAAGAAATTTCATTAAAGATTTTTGAGCAAGGAGGGATCCAAGTTACATTTTAAGAAAATCATTCGGCTGCTGCATGGGGAAGAATGGGAAGGAAGCAAGAGTAGAAATGGGGACAAAAATTGAGGGGCTACCACAGTACTTCTGGCAAGAAAATTGTAGACTTATTTCCAGGGGCAGTGGCAGCGAAAACATAAAAGACGAGAGAGGATGGGTGTCGTATGTTTGGAGGTCTGATTCACAGATCTTGGTGATGGGTGTAGGAGGTAAGGGTGAGGGAGGCATCAATGTTTTCAGGTAACCAGGTGGATGGTGATGTCATTTGTAGAGAACAGAAAGACTGAAAGATGAGTAAATATAGGGTAGATGATCACAAGATCAGTTTTAGATATGTTAAGTTTAGGATGCCCATGAGACATCCTGGTGATGACGCCAAATACAGAGATGCATAAGAGATGTCTAGATAGGATCCACGAATTTAGACAACACCAGCCTATGCATGGTTTCCAAAACCAGAGGATGGGTACAATGGCCTAGCGCAGCACTTTCCAAATGTGTTGGATCATAGGGATCCCTGGGCAATTATTTAAAATACACATTCCTAGGCTCCACCCCAGACCTACTGAATAACAGTTTCCAGGGTTGAGAAGCAGCAATCTTTGTTTTCAATAAGCACTTTAATTACTTCTTATGAGCAGATAGATTTTGAAAATACTGAGCAAGACAAGCATATAGGCCAAATTTGGGAGAATTCCAGCATTTAAAGGTGTGAGGAGAAGGGATGGTGGGGGTGTGGGGACCAAAACAGAGAATGGGAGAACAAAGGGAACAGTAGACATTGCAGGACTGAATCAAAACCAATGCTCTCAACCCCTCCGCTACAGATTTAGACAGCCCTGTGAAACAGCTTTATTTACGTTCCCACATTTCACATTACTTTTGAGGAGACATCAGGATCTTCATTCAATATGAATTTATACACACAAGACTGCCCCGTATATTCCACCGAATCATAAGGCATTAGACAATCAGAAGTGATTTTGCTCTTTCTGTATTTAAAATATTGTCTCCCTCCAGTAAAATACCCTGTGAGCCAAATAAATACGTTTTAACAGTTTGAGAGGTGAGAAATTAAAATCCTAGCTTTATGCATGGAAACAGCCCCAGAACTCCTTTTGCTTAAATGGAATTTGACCATTACAGTGAGATAATTTAAAATCATTAACAGCAAGTAAATTGAAGCTATGGAGACTGCATTTGAGATGGTTGCAACATTCTTTTCTGTGAATTTCAGTACTGTGTTTTGATTTTGTTGTGGTTTACTTCATTCGCAACAGTGCTGTTAGGAAAAACTGAAAGAGTCTGATTTAAAGCTCTGTTCCCAGTCAAGCCCAAGCCACTGAAAGGGAGAAGAAAACACATCTTTATATTTCAGTGTCAGCAGCCTTAGACCCCAAGTTCAAGTCAGATTAGATTTGTCAAGATCAAAAGCGATTTCTGTAGTTATTTGTTTGCAGATTTAAAGTTTAAAGGAAAGAATTAAATAGTATGAACATATACACTGCACTTCCCGCCTCTGCATGTTTGTTTGAAATGGCCCGAGTTCATTCTGTAAGGTTTGATGGTTCTACCTTCTGCCTTCACTATCTAGTGTTTGTTAAGGAAGGTGGGTTTCGCTGGTCTGCCTTATGTCTGTGTGACATGCATCCTCCTCCTTTTTCGGCTCTACTCTCCCTTTTTGGGTCTCGACTTCTATCACTATTTTGGAAAGTCAGGATGTCAGCCAGCATAAAATGAAGTCCAGGAGATTTTTTAAAATAGCATTTATTTAGGATGGTAATTCCAGTGGCAGCAAGTCCACCATTAGCGAGGATATATTGGCTAGTTTTATTATTTTATTACGAGGTCTGAATTCCTTGTCTGCTATGCCACACATAAACCCAGAAGAAAGGAGTGAGCAGATTTATGGTTTATACTGTCTCTGAGATGTTATTTTAAATACTGGATTCATAATTCTCCAGAGGGAAATATCACCTAAGGGGAGATGATCAAGGGATGACAATTAGAAGCGGAGTGGGCTTCTGTGCATTGCATAGCTCATTTCTTCAGCTAAGGGTGGAGTTTTAAGTCTCAAAAATATAGTCAACTTTGCCTAGTTCTTCTTCCTTTTGCCTACTTCTAATTGCCAATCCAGGCAATGATTTCAAAAAATTGAAATTTGGACTCAAAACGATGTATTGAAAATACACCTTTGAGCAATTCATGGTGTAGATATGGACTACCTGACTCACACACAGGTTGATGAGGTTTACACGGACGGATAAAATCTGAATATAATGAAATATGGGGACAGATCATCATAAGCCTTGGGGAAGAGCTAGTTATCAAAAGGCATCTGGATTTCGTGGTACAGCTGTCCCTATTTAACCTTCGGCATTAATGACTAACGCTTCTCAGAACGGCTTTTGTACCTCCAGGCATTTCGTTTATATCATTCACTTTAAGAACATTGTGTTACTTCTAGAACTCAAAAGGCATTTGTTTGATGGGTGGGATAGCAAAAGAGATAAAGGAGGATACTAAGAAATGGAAAGAGAGGTCCTGCGTTCTCATATTGGCCTTGTTTGGTTTCCTTTGAAATTCCTGTCCTCAGGATGGGACGGAATGGACGGATAGAAGTGGCGATGGAGGCAGGGCTGCAGTAAGTCACAAAAACCTAGGGTCCAGTCCCGCCACTTCTCATCTCTGAAGCTTAGTTTCTGCATCTATACAGCTGAGATAGTATCTCTCCTCGTTACACAGAGTTTATGTAAAGATCACATAGGCTATTTGGGAAAAGGACAATAAGATTCTAAGATCTTATACAAATTTAGAAATATTTTTATAGAGATAGCCAAGGGAAGAATATTTCAAAGAAATTAAGAACTTGAAATATAAACAGAAGTATTAGTAGTAGCGATATTGTAGCAGAAATTATAGTAGTAGAAGTAGCAGCAGGAGACATCATTTATTGAGCATCTAATGTATAGAAAAAATTGTTCTACGTGTCAGGTTCCTTCTATACATTTCTTTAATATTTATAATAACTTTGTAAAGTAGATTTTAAAAAACCCAACACTATAAAAGTCTCAAAGAAGCAATTTGCCAAGGTCCCTCAGCAAATAAATACAGAATAGCATCAAATCCTAGCAGATGAATATTATTAATACATCTATGTGAACATAAAAAAGAGATGTAGATTTTACCCATTTCCAGTACTTTGTTTTTCTTCCTACATGAAGGTGTTATTATCACATTCCCAATTTTATATTTCCATCTTTTGCGTGAGAATCCAAGAGAATACAGATTGACAGAGCCCTCATTTCTCTTTGATTTCTTTTTTCCCCCCCTCACCGGCATGACTGAGAGAAACTCCGAAATTGCCAAGATCTTAGTGACCAGTTCAACTTACCAACTACACAGAGTACTAGTAATAAGCGTGGGCATATGTTGTGCGCTTCCAAAAGTTTCCAACATAACCTGATGGAAGACAGAAAATGCTTCTACCTAAGTAAATGCATTAATGGCCTTAATGTCAAAGAAAAACAAGAAGGTGACTATATAAAATGTGACCAGCTAAAAAATACCAGTGAACTTATGAGATCTTCTTTCTCTCCAGATGAATGTGACTGAAATAAATCCTAAAATAAGGAAGATTTGGTAAGATCAAGCTACATAGTTACTAAAAATGTAACAAAATAATATAATAATCATACTTAAATAATGATGCAGCATTTTTCAGAACATTAAAACTATATTCTTAAAAAACTATAAATATATAATATGGAAAATTACCCTATATAATCAATAATGGCATCCATTGTAGGATATTACTAAGAGAAAAAAATTATGTCAATTTGACAAAGAGTAAGTTTAAAGAAATTACTCATCTCAATAAAAGTAAAGATCACTAATGGAAAATTCATAGAAAAACTTCTAACAGCCAATACATGAAAAAATTCTTACAACTTGTTATCAAAACATTCAAATTAATAGGAGATTAAATATTTCACCTATCAAAAAGCCAAAGGCTCAAAAAATTTAAACTTGGTAAGGCTTTCTGTGACTGGAAGTCATACTGACTGCTGGTAGAAAGGAAGATGATATAAAATTTTTATGAAAAAACATTTGAATTTTTTTTGAGACAGGGTCCTGTTCTGTTGCCCAGGTTAGAGTGCAGTGATGTCTTCATAGCTCCCTGCAACCTCAAATACCTGGGTTCAAGCAATCCTCCTGCCTCAGCATCTTGAGTAGCTGGGACTACAAGCATGTGCCACTACACTCAGCTAATTTTTCTATTTTTTGTAGAGATGGGGTCTTGCTATATACCCTGGGCTGGTCTTGAACTCCTGGGCTCGAGTGATCCCCCTGCCTTGGCTTCCCAAAGTACTAGCATTACAGGTGTGGGCCACGATGCCCCACCAGATATTTGGAAATATTATCAAGTAACTTCAAAACTTTCAGATTTTTGATCCACTAATTCTATTTCTAAGCAAATAAAGTTGAAACATAGATTAGGTATAAATACAGTCATTTTGTTGTTTTTCATAGTCAAAAGTTAGGAAAACACTATGTTCAAAAGTAAATATTTTAGTGAGTATACTTTTATATGGTGATAAATAATATATTTCTAATATTATCTAATATAATGACTTATAATTAGGTAGGAAAAGCAAATATAATACATACAGAGTATACACATAATTTTGTTTGAAAACAGAGCAGAGGAAAAATACTAGAAAAATCTACACCAAATTTGAGTGTAGGTATAAAATTTAGTTTGTCTTTAGAAGATTTTGCATTTCTCAGTTTTGTACAATGAGCATTTAATAAAAAGCTCATATAAGATTATTCATAAGCATATTATATAAAGTTTAAATAAACTTAGTGATAAACCTATTTTGACTGCTAATTAGTAAAGTAATTAACTCCAATAGGCCATCATTTCATTTATAAGAATAAACTATTAGCTCTAAAAAGAATTTTGCATGACATTTGGTTTGGTTTTAGGTAGATCCTGAGATTGTTAGATATTAAATTCTTTAATTGTTTAAAATGAATACATTATTTTAACTGCATTTTTTTCCTAGATGTAGAATTTACACCTTTTCTTACTTCTATTGTTATATTTTCTTAGTTTCCCAAATAATCTATGCTCAAAGAGATACTATTTTGGCAATCTACACTGGTTGTTTCTTTCTTCACAGTCACTCTGAAAGTAAATCCTTCAGGAGAACATTTCTCTAGCTTACTTTTTCATTATTTCCAGAGGCAAAAACTGGCAGGGCAATTTATAATTCAATTTTTGCTAAATCCATGACACCCAATATATATGTCAAGCATTTCAACGGCAGGGTACTTTGGGGATAGGTGATAAATTGTACTGATTATAAGCACAAGCTGTTCTTCTAAAACATCATATCAAAAAGAAGGTAAGTATTATTAGGAAAATGTAATGCATCTTTAGATTGTCTAGAACCATCAGAGATAATCACTTCACGTGAATATATTCCCATTAGTGCTGTACAGCAAAATCTTAAGGTTCTTACTGTGTTTTTGATAGCACTCATCTGGAGAAAGGGGGAAAAAGACACTATCAGTTCACAAACCTATCACGGGCTGGGAGTCTTTCCGCGGCCACAGAGCTCTCCGAGCTGCAGTAACTCACACCTGCCAGAAATGCCGCCCTCCAAAACCCGAAACACGGCCCTAATCATTTTAGGACTGTGTTGGTATATGTGAGTAGTATAAATATTATTTTATAATATAATCTCCTCTGATTTTTTTAAACATCCTTTTGGTGTTCCAGGTCTTTCCCTATGTGATATGTATGGCTTAAGCAAAGCCACAGAATCCCCTAGGTTAGCTCCAAGAAAATGCTGAAAAAAGTGGACAATTGAAATATAAAACACACACACACATGCTGCAGTTTAGTTTGGCCTTCCATTAATGAGTGAAGTAATTAAGCAAAGCAAACTGGTCGGGTACTCCAGATCTCAGAGTAGGGGATGGGGTATTGGAGCCTTTCACCTCCAGGTCAATGGTTTCTGATTAATCGGGCTGTTAATGACTAGAAGTCATTGTTTCCATGTGAGAGCCGTTTGGTCTCAACGTGAAGTAAGTTGGTGGTCTGCCATCAGCTTCTTGTGTGCAAGTGCACGGATCAGGAAACCCGCCGACGCTCTTTGCTGCCCTGTTGGACAGCTCAGTAAAAGCTGTGCCTTTTGCAGGTAATGACCAAACAACTCTGTCCCAGAGTGTACCTCAAAAAGGAAATGCATTCCTAAACAGGAAAAGTTATACTGAAATAGTTGACGTGAAATAGCAGAAGATTCATGAATTTGCTTGTACCATTTATACTAGGCTTTTAATTAATAGTTGCATAGTTACTTTTACAGACATTAATTTATTGGAACCTCAGAGTTAATGTATGTGATATAGGCCATGCTGATAATAATATTCTAAAGTTTCAGAAACCAAAGCTCAAAGAGGTCAGGACTTGCCTAAAAGTCACACAGGTAGTAAGTTCCTAATTGGTTCTAGAGCAGCATGAAGAGCCTCTTGGGAGAGTGGCCCTGGAGCGGGGCTTCCAGGCACCAGGAGGATTCCGGTGGAGCAGAAAGCAAGCGACAATCCATGAAGGATGCAGCATGAGCAAATCAAAGGGCGGATATTATCGCCACGTGTCCATAATGGAATATATATGTGTTCACACAAGAATACACACAAAAAATCTTAAAATAGATTGCAACGTGCGCACACACGGCTACATTCATGAACACCTACATCTTCACACAGACTAAGGTTATGTTAAAACTAACAAGTTGTTAGTGGTGTTCTTGCAACAGGAAAAGTGGCATTAAAGATCTGTTAAGAACAAAGCATATAAATATTTATGAGGAAGCAGATGTGAAACTGCTGGTGGAAATAGGCAAGAAGTATAAGAACCGTGTGTGTGTGTGTGTGTGTGTGTGTGTGTGTGTGTGTGTGTATGATGAGAGCCTGGCTGAAAGATAAAGCCTACTACTATCTCATAGTAAGCTAATAATATGTCTTGATCAGGGAAGAAAGGCTTCTGATAACCTCCACAGCTAAACAACGTTATTGTGGGACTTTTAAGTCCAGAAAACTCCAAAAGTCCTTCCAGCATCCTGCTAGACTTGTCACAGCAAACTTAGGTGCCAGTGCTTCTCAGCTGGGAGATGTCCCCTCCCACATGCAGGGTTTAGAAAACAATGGGGATAATTCTGGTTTTCACCATGCCCAGGGCCACTCACAGCCAAGGTCAAAGATGCTTGGTGTCAGTCTCCCTCTGTGAGCCCTGTCCTGTCCCCACCCTACCTAGAAACACTTCACATTTTTCTCACCATAGTTTTCCCATAACCCAAGACTGTAATTCCAAGACTGACAAATTCTAGATGCAAGAAGATCAGTATTCACTATCTCAACATTTTTATCTTTATTCATCAAATAAAAATTTGCCTCTACTTTTAAAAATGATATTCCTACTAAGATTATAACTAAACTGAATGCCTAATCTAATGGATACTTTTCAGTTATTTTTATTAGACGCTTCCTTTTTCTGGAAACTCTCTTCAGTCTCGACTTCCTCAACATCATTCTCTCTGAGCTTTCAGCGCACTCCTCTGTCATCTCTGTGAATTTCTCTGCCTTCCCCAATCCTTTGATGCCAATGTCCTCTAAGGTCCAATTCTTAGCTCCCTTTTCTTTTCTTTTCTTATTGTTTCCCCCGCCCCAACACAGCCATGGCCTCGGCTGTCACCACTGATGACATCCAATCTCTCCTCCAGCGCTGATCAGTCTCTTGATCCAAAGCTTTGACTGTCCTCTGTGCCCTCTCCCTTCGTATCAGAGGGCCCTCAAATTCAGACTTGCGTTTGCAGACGGCTCAAAATTATACCACTGCACTCTTCTCCTTTCTGCCTGCATTCAAGTGACAAGCTTTTATTAAGTGGAGCTAAAAATAGCAACGCATGGAATCTGCCTTCTAGGTCAGTTGAAGAGATGAACAGAAGTAAGTACAGAAGGGTGTATTCATGATTCTGTGGGAAACAGGAGAGGAAGGGCTCGATTCCGAAAAGGGAGATGGAGAGAGGGTGCGTAGGATGATCCAGGAAACATGTCAGGTTACGTGACATTTATGCTAGGAGGTCCCCACGTGGCCAGAGGCCTTCTGAACAAAAGAAGTAATGTGTGCATGCAGTTGAGAAAGATTAGGGCGTATTCTTGCACCTCTCGGTCATTTGGTGTGACTTTGAGGTGTGCAGGAAGAGGGCAGGAGAAGTGCAGCGAAAAAGGGGCAGCAGCCGTATCATAAAGGTGCTTTATTTCTGTGCAAGATAATTTAGACCTTATCCTATAGGCAACTGAACAATTAAATAAGTTCAGCTAGAGATTGCGTGAAAACATCAGTTTTGTTTTTCAGATGATTATTCTGAACATGGTAAAGAGGAAGGTGGGGGAGTGGGGCATTGCACAATGACGACAAGGGCAGCATAGGAGGATTTATTAGCAGCCCGCTTAGAAATGAAGAGATCCTGAGTTAGGATGCTAGAACTGGAACATGGAAAAGTCCACATGTACCATCCTTTGAAAGTAAAATCAACAGGCTGCGGTAACCACTGAACTTGGAGAGAGAAGGAAGGGGTGCAGAATTGAGGGTGACCACCAGGTGTGTGGGTTGGATGATGCAGGGCATGATGTCATTGGAAAAGATGGAAAATATAGAAGGATAGAAATGTTTTGGGGAAAATAAAATGAGCAAACTTATTTCATCATGGACTTTTTTTCTTAAAGTCACCTTCAGAATCAAAGCTGAATAATGACCTCTATTGTTATGAGTTATTAATATTATCCTGATATTCTAGGATCTGAGCTATACCAATCCTTTTCCCTCTTAGGACAATAAACTTTGGGTTTATCCTTTTTGGTAGAATAGTAACAGTAAATAAAGAGAAAGTGCATTGGAAAATATTTCAAGAATACTATTAACTTCAGATGCATGTGTAATCTTGGGCATTTACTTTAATTGCTTTATGTGCTCAGAGGGAAAAACAAAACAAAACAAACCTATCTCACAGTGATGCCCAGAAGGTAAAATAAAAGGGAGCATTTTAAAGCACCTACACAAATTCTTTGCACTTAGAAGTCTCTTCTCACATTATGATTTTCAAATAGCTTTTAAAATGTCAGTGTTTCCCAGATATTCTTATTTTTAAAATAAAATCATGCTCCTTATAACTCTTGTGTTTTAGCAAGTCTTACAGAGAATAAATAATTTGCTGGCATTGTACTTCTAAGCCTGCTTGATGTACTCAGATTTAGCAGTCAAGACGTACCTAATTGTGATGATTTGTGTCAATTATCTTTTAAAAAGATAGTGCTTAAAGTACCCACCCTTTAAAGAACAGGCTTCAGGAGTCTAAAACCATTTTAATAAAAGTTACCATGCGTAAGAGGTGAATGACTGTAGCAGCTGGAATTTGAAAATGAAGCTTTCCCCACTGCAGGGTGGAGATGTGAGGGCAGAGTGGCGTGTGCAGAAATGGGCAAACCCCAGCTGCAGATCGGTGGGTCCAATGGACCAAATGCTTTAGAATTGATGGCTGGGAGTGGAATTTGATGCAACCGAGTGCCGGGAAACCTGATAACAAAGAAATTATCATTTATAAAAGCAAGATGGAGGGAAACTTTTAGGATAAGATAAACCAGACCTAATGAGCTAAATTGCTCTGGAATTATTCCAGCCACTGGGCCCGTTTTTATAATCTACACAATTTGGTTTAGTTGATGTGGTTGTTTGAGTGATTTATGCTACTGATAATAAAAGCTTATAAATTTCTTGAAGGGAAGTATAGATCTTCGTAATAGGCTGTGTTTTAATTCACTTACAGTTAGTTTCCACTAGCAGCAGCTTAAGTCTTTTATATAAATTAGAAATGCCTGCCCTTTCCAAACTCTTGTACATACACTCAAATAGCCGTTGAAAACATGCCAGGACGGAACACAATTGGCAGGACTTTGGATCTAATCCACTTTCCCCCTATCTAATGCCATCTAATGTGCTCATAGAGAAGATGGATGATGCATTTTAATTTTTCAGCAGTTGTTTTCAACTAAATGTTTATAGCAATGTAAAAAAAGGAGAAAAAGCATGTGCCTGTATCAAATGAAATACAGTAATAAAGTATGGATGAGCTTTTTATATAAGCATAAAAGTGGATGAGTTGATGGAGACAGGGAAGAAAGAACGAGACGAGAAGTCCTAGAACTGAGCCTTGAGTGACAGCAAACTTTATCAACAGCAGAGAGAAGGATGAGTCATCAGCGTCAATGGAGCACAAGGGGCCACTGAAGAAGGAACATTACGGTGGTTTGTTTTCTCTGAGAAGCCAAGACAGGAGAATCTTTGGTTTTGAAGAGAAGGCGAGAAGCTGTGTCTGTAAGTGAGGATAAGGGTATTTTAGGACTCAGGCAATATAAATGCTGATAGGAAGGATGACATGGAAAAGGAAAGAAGGAAAGGGGGATCCCAAAGTGGTCTTTCTGTGGGTTATATATATCCACACTTACTACGTAAGAAATCAAAACTGAGCAATATTAAAATATTCATTTGTTATTCATTTAAGATTAGCCATAATAAATGCATTACATATTAATGAAAATAACATGTTTTTATTTTAAAAACTGTATTTTCCAAAATAAAAATAAATTAGTGATAAGAATGGCACTGTTTTACATTTTTTCAAAACTCTTTAATGTTGCGCTTAATAAAAGACAGCTGGAATCTCATATCTGACTCTGCATTCAGTCTGTTGCCATATGTTGTTGTGGTTAATGTATATGCAGAAAATCTGGCCTTGCAGATATATCATGGGATAAGGAGGAAGGGTTAATGTGCTTCTTTGATACTACACTAAAACTCACCACTTGGTAGTTTCTTAAAGATTACCTGCAGTGTGGAATCTGAAACCGTATCAATGCACTTTTTGTACTCTAAAACCCATTTGTCTGACTTTTACTTTGAATTAAGTTATGTAGATCATCTAAATGTTGACAGATTTTATTATATAATGTCAAAAAATTACACTTAATATTATCACTGGTCTCATCAGAAACATCTTTTAAGTATTGGAAAGCTACCAAGCTTAGGATGGTAGATACAGATTTCCCAAAATTCTATTATTTTTATTTACTTATTTATTTATTTGAGACAGCAACTCACTCTGTCACCCTAGGTAGAGTGCAGTGACATTATCATAGCTCACTGCAACCTCAAACTCCTGGGCTCAGGGGATCCTCCTGCCTCAGCCTCCCGAGTAGCTGGGACTACAAGTGCACGCCATGACGCCCGGCTAATTTTTCTACTTTCAGTAGAGATGGGGTCTCGCTCTGGCTCAGGCTGGTCTCAAACTCCTGAGCTCAAGTGACCCTCCCACCTTGGCCTCCCAGAGTGCTAGGGCTATAGGTGTGAGCTACTGTGCCTAGCCCCAAAATTCTAATATTCACTTGAAAGCTTGAATTTTGTCATTGGCAAAAATTAGTCTCAGTTGATTTTCTTGAAATGATAGTTTCACTTAGTTCATTTTCAAGAATATGCCTGCCAGATGCCTAAGTCTGAATAACTATAGTTTGTCAGTCATTTTTTTTTCAAGTAAAATGATGTTTCATGAAAAAAAGCTCTCAGTTCAATCACAGACATGTTTTTCTCAAGACAACTACCGTTCATCATGTAGTAGAGGTTTTTAAGTATACTTCCTGTTATGTCACACGGAATATTAAAAAGATGTGTGCTCAAGATTTGAGCTTTAATAAAATTAATAATCTTTACTGCCTGATCAATGTCATTCTTAAGTGAAATACAAGCTTTTTTTTTTTAAAGTACAAGTGTGTGAAGATAAAAAACAATGTCCACTACTGCCTTGATTTGTGCTTAGGTACCCACGGTCCTACCTACCACTGATTTTACTCCATCAGTGCAAATGTCAGGACAGTGAAAATGTCAAACATTTTAGCATTATTATGAAAATGGTTTTAACCTGTGAACCCCATGAAAATTTCTTAGAAACTGCCAGGTCCTTGGAACACACTTTGAGAACTGCTGCTCCAAGAATTTACTATGTAATAAAGGCAGAATTTAAATCAGTCTGGAAAATGTTACTAAATAAATATTTCTAAGGACCATCAGAAATCTGTCTGGAGGAAAAAAGGTCATATTTGTACCTCATGAAAATAAATTTTAATAGACTTAACAGTTACATGTTTATGTTTTTTTAAATTTAAAACTATTAGAAAATACAGATGGATATGTATCTAATTTAGGGATAAGGAAGACTTTTCTCTGCATAAATACAAAAGAAGAAACCATAAAAGGAAACATGAATAGATTTTTCTACAACAAATTGAAAGCCTTTTTTATCAAGCAATTTCAGTGTCTAGAGAAATATAACCAAAATGGGAACCCGAGAAAACAGTATTTACACCATATCTAATGGATAAAGAGTTGTATCTGTCATGTATAATGAGCTCTTATGAATTAATAAGAAAAAAGGAAAACATGATAACAGGATTCTCAGCAGAAGAATGACCAACGGGCAAACGAACAAATGAAAAACAATTTCCAACCTTTTTACTGGGCAAAGGCATTCAAAGGAAAATGGGTGAGGATGGGAAACGTGATTGTTAGTTACGTATTAATATTTCTGTTTAACAACTTCTCCCCCAAACTCAGCAGCTTAAAACAACAAACTTTCTCACAGCTGATGTGCATCCAGAGCCTGGGGGCAGCATAGCCATGCGCTTCTGGGTGAATCACAGTCATCTTAAGACTGTACTGGGGCTGCAAGATCCTCTTTCAAGCTCACACACATGGCTGTTGACAAGCCTCAGTTACTCTGGGACTGTTAGACCGAGGACGTCAGCTCCTGGTCATGCCGTGGCCACCTTGCCACGGCAGCATGCTTCCCTCGGTGCCCGGGATCAGAGAGAGAGGCACCGAGGGAGAGAGCACAGGACAGAAGCAGTCTTTTCATAACTCAGTCTCCAGTGATAGCCCATCATGTCTGCCATATTCCCATCATTAGAAACGAGTCACTGTGGGCAGTTCACACCGAAGTGGAGAGAATCACGGGGGACCATTTTAAAGGCTGCCTAACACAAGGGTACTCTCCAACGTGGCCCGAGAGCAACGGGACAGGTGGGAGAAGGAACTTTTTCCATCTCTCTGCAGGGCGATTGGCCATACCTGAGACACTTTTTAACATGATCCTGGTCCTCATGGCATGGCAGTGTTACCTCTAGAAAATAATGAGTACAAGGAGTAAATTCACAGAAGCACAAATTATAATGGTGAAAGACTGGAAGAAGCCTAAATGGCTAATGATACAAGATAGTTAAGTTATTAAACATTCCAGGAATATAACATTTGCAACTATTAAAAATATTTTTGAAAAACTTTTAATAAGGATAATTGCTTATGATTTGGCAGCTTTTTGGAAGTGTATATGATGATACTTTTTGTAAAACTTGGTACACTCTTACATGCAGAGAATCCTAAATGTTAACAGTGGTTTCTTTTGTGTGGCAGGGCTGTGGGAACTTCTTGTTTACATCTCTATTTTTTTTGTATTCTCTAATTTTTCTATACTGAGCCTATATTATGCAGGCAGCCAAAAATAGACCCTAGAGAAGAACTGTGAAAAATATAGAAATAATGATTTTTTTTTTAAATCAACAGAAAGGGAACTTTGATAGAAATGATTTTGAGACCAGCTGCTAAAATGGTATATGAAAGTATAATAATTATGTTTGAAGTTATAATAATTATGGTTCTTTTTCTATGCTCAGTATGATAAAACATGAGCTGAATACCATCATTGCTTTAAAGGTGCAGTTAGAAATGAAATTTGGGCTAATGGGAGTGGGAGGTGGGTGCAAAGAAAGTTGTCATAGTCTAAAAGTTTATTATTGAAAAGTAAATTATCATTTATTCTTGGATTCCTAAAAAAAGCATACAAATCATAAGTTCTTCATTAAAGGACTATTCTTTTCAGCACAACATGAATTGAGTGATTTAAGAGGCCGCTTCCAGTCTAAATATGGTGGTTTTGACCAATTTGATTGGAATTCTATGCAATGGTTGTGTTTGTAAGGATGTTAGTTCAAGATACGTGGACACTGTATGAAGTCAATTTCCCCAGCCACCCCGAGTGTCTGTCCTTGTGTCAGTGGCAGTGCTACGCTGGGCCCAAGTGCACCGTGCCCCCTCAGTGACACTCACAGTACTTCCTAAAGGCTCTTTATAACATTTTATTACTGAGTACATACCATTTATAAGTGAGGAATTTTGAAACAGAAGGCATTTTTGAGACCATTTAATATCACATAACATAAGTTAATTCAGATTTGAGCCGAGTAGCTTCAAGCAAGCAAGAAAGAAAAGGACACTAATACATTCCTTAGTAAGTAAAATCGCCTTAAGAAGTCCCTTTCTATAACTTTCTCCCATATGATACATTCAAAGTTTAAATTTCATCTGATGTTCCACAATTGCCCTGTTACGATGGTTTTTAGTAGCTGGTCCATTGTAATATATCTTTTGAGAGTGTTTATTACATTTTAAAATTTGGATCTGAAACCATCCCCAAACTTAATGCTGACATTCACAAGGGCTTGGTTGGCTCTCTCTCAAGCCAGAGAAAGCTCTTATTGTGGTCAACTCAACTGAGCCAACTATTAATAATGTCAAATACCATTCTGCAAGGCAGGGCAATACTTAGTCAAAGTGATTCATACTAGCTGAGCATGAGCAAAGAAATCTGAACAGGCTGTTTCAGAATCCTGGACTGCCGTTGAACCCATTGCTCTTGTGAACACGGTGGGAAAAAAAATCAGGGTTCATGCCTCTGGCTGTTCAGACTTCTTAGTAAATGTTTCACTGTGTCCCAAGGAGAAGACAGTGTTTTAATGTGGGAAATGGAACCTTCTGTGCTGTCTGTTCTGGAGAAAAGAATGTGGTTTCTAAAATATTACTTTTCGAACTTCCTGTACTGTATTTATTCAATTCTGACTCTTTAAAAGGCTAAATTGTGTTATGACTAAAGCAGTCACTGATAGACCCAATTTGCTCCGTGAGAGAAGTGTTCTTCGCCGTCTATGTGCTGTGTCCTTTGCACAAGGCATTCCTTCCCGTCCGTGTGACTCAACGCTCAGCCAACCTTTGACAGCGAAGCATGAGCCATGAGAACCACGCCACACAACTGCAGTCTACCTGAGAGCGTGTTTGTGGCTTAGTGCTGAAAAGCCAGGGCCTGGAGAGAGGCCAAACTGGAACCCAACCCTGGCTTTCAGTTCCCTTCTCTGAGCCTCAGTTTCCTCATTGCAAAACAAGAGGCAACAATCAACACCTTGAGAGGCAGGTTTGAAGATTAGAGTGTGCAGATAGCCTAGGGCCTCGTAATTGGTAATTGTTCAAGAAATTATGGTATTTGGCCAGACAATCGGAACATTTTCTTATATTTGGATGTGGAAAATATGTTTAGTTGATGAATATCCATTAGTGAACCTTTGAATGTCAACATATGCTCAAGGCCATCTTTATAGATACTTCGTGTACTCAAAAACAGAAAAAGATGTCACTGAGAATAGAAAGCACAGATAAAGTAAAATTTTTCATTTTTTAAAAACTTCAACCTCTAGTAAGAAATACATTTTATATTCCGACCTAGTCCACAATACATATACATGCCATATGTATAACTGAAATGAAAGTTTAATGAAACGATACTCCTCCATGTGTGATATACTCCGATATATTCTCTTCTCTTTGCTTCTGGTCAGAGCCAATTAAGTTGATTTCTCACTAATGATGTATAAACAACAACTTGAAAAACATGGATTCAACGGAGAGTAAATAAATTTATGACACAGATTTGTTTCATATTGGCTATTAAGTATCCTTTTATTTTACCTGTATTTTATAACTTTAGATTAATGAATATTTGACTCTAGGAAAGAAAGGGGAAGAAAACTAACAATTCCTAAGTATGTACTGTGGGCCAGATTATCTCCTCTTTTAGTAGTGGCAAAAATCCTATTATCCCCATTTGACAGATAAAAAAACCAAAGTTGCAAGAGATAAAGTTTCCTGCCCAAGAATTCAAACCCACTGATTTTCCATTGTCCCTAAAAGGGACAGGCTGGATAACCACAGACATCTGTGAGAGGGACACGTTTGTAAGCTTTTATCTCTGGGCTGCTGCACTGTATACTCTTCCCTCTAAATTACTCATCCCTGACCACTTAAGAATAAAATTTGGGCCCAAATTATAACACAAAAACATGGGGAAAAAGATCACATATTAATTCTATTTTGTATAATCTTAGTAGAGAGTGGCCCTTACCAAGAAGTATCCTGAAATGCAAGGATAATTAGGTTAATTCTTTGTGAAACAGCACTCCCTCGCATGTAACTACTTTGTTTTATAATTCTGAATACAATTTTTTTTTTTTTAGTTACCCTTAAAAACACTTTAGAAAAGACAATACGGGAAACTGTATTCTTTTTTAGTTAAAAATATGACCAACTTCGATAGTACAATACTAAACCTAGAAGAATTTTAGTTTGATTCCAGTGTTTGAAAGGATTATCAAACTACAAGTTTATTTTTTCATAGTTTTTTTTTTCTCCTACAGATTCTTCTCCGCAACGGATTAACCACAGACATTTGAAGTTGCACTGTTTAAATATCTTTGAATTATTTTTGTTTAAAAATGTCAATGGGTACGATAGGAAAAGTACATTTTTTTCCCTGTAACTTCAAAACAACTGAACAGAACCCTTTGGACTGAAACCAAGAATTGAATGATTTAGCTTTAAGATTTTCTTCTCTGAAAAATAATGAATGAGTCTCTTTGCAAGTTTAACTATTTCAGGTTTCAATTCTCTGACTTCCAGCCTTCTATGGTATTAAAAAAAAAGTTTCATGAATAAATAAGCATAGTTTTTCTCAGTTATCTCTCAAATCTGAAGTTATATAAATTTCAGATACACAGAAAACTTCTATACAGATAAATGCATGTTTTTAATTGTTTAAAAAGTAGTGCTCCGTTTGTTAGTGGCTACCTCTTTCAAGTTTGCGTTAGTGAGTGACAACCCTTGAGAAGAGCCTGCAGTGGTCGGTGAACGGGAATTGAGAGGATGTCCCTTATGGTGGTATCTCCTGACGGAGCACGAAAATGTTCAGCGACTTCTACTGGGTAGATTACCAAAACTTCAGGCACAGGCTCGTGGGAAACCCTGGAGGCTGACCGAGAGCCACAGTTCCTGCACTTCGTGTTGGGGCAGCCAAGCCCAGGGCTCTGCTTTCAGACACAGCGGGGCATAAGGCAGACGGATCAATGTGGGCCTTCAGCCTTAGGGGTCAGAGCTCACAGAGGTGTCTTGGGGACTCAGCTGCGTCTTCCAGGACAACAGCGCCTTCGGATGCCATCAAGGCTTGCACCTGCCACCGAGCAGCACAGGTCGCCAACGCACACACGTTCCCTGCCTCTCAGAGCCTGAGCACAAGCCCTCTCAAATCTCCATTCGTGGAGAAGATCAACCATGGGAGGATGTAACACTTGCAAAGGCAGTTTTTAAATAGAAATGACTTTATACAATCATTCTTAAAACGTTTAAATGCATACTGATTTCTTTTTTTCCAGACAGCCTCCTTGTTGTCAACATTTGTAGATACTATGTAAGACCCTAACACAGTCCTTTCGTATTTCCATTCAAAACTAGGTTGTATCTATAAGGCAAATGGACTCCCTTTTTGTGAAGGAAATTTGCAGAGATAAGACGAATGACAACCATCACCGAGAGTCAAATGGTGACTCAGTTGATAGGCAAAGGTTATCAGAAGGAAAATATGGAACGATAGATTAGTGGGCCTATTGAGGGACTCTCTTTGCTTTCTTATTTTCTGAAGCACTCTTTGTACTTTCTGATAAAACCAAATTTGTGACAAAATGCCGTAATCCAAAAAAATATACAGCATCAACTTGGTGGGAAAGAAAATACATTCTTCTTATTTATTTTATAGTCTCCTAAGTGATTCTGCTGAATATGTATAATATATAAAGATAAAAATTAGACTTTCAGTATAAGAACTTGTCACTTTTTGATCATAATTGAATATTGTATGATTATGTAGAAATAAAGAAGTGATGTGTTTAGAGTTGTACTTCAGGAATGTTAATCTGTCATCACCTATGCTACGAAGAGAGGGAGACCTGGAGTGGAAAATGTTTCATTTTTAGTGATAAACATTGTTTTAACAATCAGTATTAAGCATTACATTTATTATAATAAGATAGCCATATGGTAGAGTGAAAAGACACCAGGGTTCTAGCTAGAATTTCTCTCTAACTAGCAACTTTGGACAAGTCACTTTATCACGCAGAAATTTTGCTTTCTGATCTATAAAATAAGAATTGATCCATCTGTATTTTTTTAAGTTCTAAAACAATTTTTTTTTGGGAAAAAATTACTATTTCACTGAAAACAAAGAACTTGGGAACTTAACAGATGATGTCACCTTTTCCGCTTCTCAGCGCCAGGCCTCCTCTACCACCTGGAGGAGTGTGAAGCTGGGGTGAGCCCACCTATCTCCTCCAGCCCCCTTCCCACCCCTCTCTGAACTCCGTGCTTCAGCCAGTCCATGCTGGTGACGATTCCATGGAAATGCCATGCTCCCTTCCTTCTCTGGGTCATTTTCTCTCCACACCAATCTTCTCCAAATCCCTGCCATGGTTTAATCTGCAAAGGTGCTATAAATCAGCTGGAGCCAGAGTACCTAGGTTCATATTCTGGGCAAGCTACCAAACCTGTTTTTTCATCTGTAAAATGGGAACAAGGCCCTATTCCCTAGGGTTGTTGTGGGATTTAAATGAGATGTTTCATGTGAAATGCTGGTTCTGTCCCTGTCACATGGCAAACACTCTTGCAGTGCTGAACAATATTATTAATTCCAGAGCTGTGTTTCCCTGAATGAAAGCACGTATCTCCTTGTTTTGGTATTTAGTCAGTTGTCTTTTTACATCCACCCATTGCTGCCTCCATATCTCAATAAGATCGTACGGTTCCTGAGAAGAGAAACTGGGTCTCTAAATTTCAATGCCTAAAATTAGCCTATCTTATGGTGGAGGCCAAATGAATAATGACTGAATTCATGATTATTCACACTTTACACTCTAATAGAAAGAAGAATCAGACAGCAATTCTAACCTAGAGAAATAATCTGTAGTCAATCAAGATGATTTAGAAATTGGTTTTTCAGCAACCTAGACCTTTTGGCACGTTTTAAAGTATTCATTTAATATTTTGGTCACTTCAAGGCAGAAGACTAAGCAGGTTTGGCTCCCCTCACCAGGAAACCCCACTCTTCGATGCCTTCTTCCTTGGAAGCCTAATCTATGCAACTGTACACTGATATAACAAGCTCACAATATATCCAGGTTTCCTTTATTTTGAATCTCATTTATGAAAGAAGCATACATTGATAATCAGATTTTCCTTTCACCAAAATAGTCAAGAAAATCCCCTGATATTTTTTTCTAAAAATCTCACAAGTAACTCAGGAGTGAGAAGGCAAACTGTGGGAAATTCCGTAATGAAACAGATAATTTTTTTCATTACAAAAATAAGATATTTATACAGATTCACATCTGGCCACTAAAGTTTCCAACTGAATATAATCATTCTCATTTTATGAAGAGGAAAAAAAGAAAGCAGTGAGTTTTTTGCTCATTAAGGGTTTAATCCCAGGTTTCTTGTCTTCCATTATCTTCTTTATAAAGTAAACTTTTGCCCAAACCTGTTCCCCCCAGCACTGACCACCTGATGAATATTGTCACATCCCCGAGGTCATGAGAGACTTTGGAGCCATTCTCACTCCATCTTTTCCCCATGCTCCACCTTCTTCCGAACTATACTATAGATCACCAGGTATCTTAGTCTTGAAGAATCCCCTCTCCTCAACTCAAGTGCCACTACCAAAAAGCAGCAGCTTGGGACCATTTATGCATGGGTGTGACTGAAGTTAGGACCAATCTGCAGTCAGTTCGTTTCCTCTAAGATGTCCACCCTGAAGAACAACACTTGACTGTACAGAGACTCAGTTGGATGCGTACGGTCACAACTTTACGTACAGGCATTCTGGGTGTGCATGCAAAACAACATAGAACTTAGCATGAAGATAAAGCATCCTATGAAATGGAGGACTTAAGACAGTATCCAGGAAAGGAGAAGCAAATATAAATATATAATTTGATTTTTTAAATGATTATTAGAATATATAGAGTTTTTCAAATGAGTTGGTGAAAAATAATTGTTAATCTATAAAACGTTTGAAGGCATTTTATAATTAAAATCCATGTTTATATTTTCTAGCCATAGAATGATTTAAAAATAGAGGAGATCAACACCTCCTCTGATTGTTTAAACAAGCATTTCACTTGCTTCAGTGACTGTGGCTTAGCTAGACGATCTTGGAGTTCTTTCTGTGATTTTGTCAGTGATATTGAACAGGCTCTAATGCAAGAAAAGAAGGGAAACTGTATAAAGTAAATAAACTTAACAAAGCAGAAGATACATGTACCCAGAGAGTCCAACAATTTAGAATATTTGTCTGATTTTTTTTTTAAAGTTCAAAAAGTAATCTGTATTGATTATAACAGGAAGCCAGTCTTCCTAGTTAGAGTATGTACATGTGTGTGGTCAAAGCTCTCTGTAAAAAAAAAAAATGCATTGAAAAATGTAAAGGGTCCTTTGAGGAAATCACAACCTCCTATATCGTCTGTCTTCATTAAGTCTCCAAAAATATTTTAGTCAATTCATACATGTAAATGCATGGTCCTTTAAAAAAGGGTGTGTGTGAAATACACACCAAGACCTAACTACAAAATTATTTTGGACATAGCAAAATAGCACATATGATCACCATTGATGAAACATGCTAATAATTTTATTTATTTTTCTTAATTGTTAGCTTATTAACAATTATAATTTTTTTATTTTATATCTTCATTGATGAAGATAACATAAATTAATAATCAGTTCTCCATTTGTCCAAAGTGTCCAGGAAAACACTCTGTTCTCCATTTCCTAAATGCTAACAAAGTCACCAAGTTAAAAGATCTCAGTATGACGACAGCCCCATCATCCTTCAGGTCAACATTTCAGTGATGCCAAGTGCACTGTGACGGCCTCCAGAAGGCACAAAAACAATCTATATTATCATGGAATCTCGTATCCTATATTTATAATGATGATTTTTCACAAAATGTAGCAAACCAAATTTTTTTTTTTTTTTTTGGCTGGGGTTGGGTGGCAACGGGAGTGATGTTAAAGGAGAGAAAAGGGAGGAAAAAGAATGCAAACTGGCAACTCGTTAATTAAAATAATAATGATGTCTGTCTTTTTACATTGGAAATATGCAGTCTGTGGTGCTGGGCTGGTGGGGAGTGCAGATGGATAAGACACAGGGAATGCAGCGGGGGTGAGATGAACGCTCACCATGTGCAGCCAAGTGGGAGGAGACCGTGGGGAGACAGGGAGAGAGAAACAACTCAGTGCCTGGCATGATGCTGTGGAATCTGTTCAGCGACAATTTCTGTGCTGTGTGTGGGTTATGGGAGTGGGATCTTGCTGCACAGAAATGCCTTTGGGCTCAGGTTACGTTGCGATCACTTCAGTTTGGCATCTATGCACTGTAGGCCGCTTTTACAGTTCATCCCCAGCCACGGCTGCAGTGAGTCTTTAGGATCTCCAAGGCTATAAAATGCAAACCCATGCTGCAATGCTGGCATTCAGGGAACATGCCAAATTCCACAGGGCAATGACAGCTAAGTGTCATAGGGTGGCACTTCACTATACTTAGGACCCATTTTATTTACACTTGTTAATGGTGGCTTTTACCGGTTAATTTGGTTCATTACAGCAGAAAATAAATCAGGAAGATAGAATAGGAAAGAATGCTTCCACCAACATTTTATAAGGTATTTAAATCAGAGGGAGGGGTTCTGGGCTTTTTCCCAGACACTGAAGAGAAAGAAAGGGAACAGACGGTTGAGGTAGGAATTCTCATACACTATGCAGATTATTATGATTAAAACCTCCTAAGTAAACTGTGCTGCTGAGTAGCCTTTACATTTTGTTTTTGTGAAATCCCAGTGCTTTTAAAATTTGAAAACTCACACTACTGGCCTATGAAACCCTAGAGAACCAGCAGACCAGAAAAGGAAACCTGGCATAATAAGAATAAACAGTGATTCTACTCGAGATGGATGTGAATCGTCAAAAGAAAGGTCCAAGGCAGACAAATTTCAATCTCTGCAGACCCTTTTCAGACCTTTTCTTCTGCTTTTCTTTTTTTCCCGTGACAGCTCCCTAGAGCCTTCTGCTGTCTTTCTGGAGTAGGGCTGGTGGCTCAGCTCCCTTCGTGTGCAGCCTCACGGTAGTTCTCGGTGTCCCCAGCCCGCCTCGTCTTCCCAGGGGGGTTTGCGGCACCTTGACCCATGGGCAAGAATAACTAGACTTTCTCTTTAAAACCTGTAAAGTCCAAACTACATGCCTTTTTTAAATTTTGCATTGCTTTAAAATTTTATTTCTTTGTTCTTGTTTTTAAGAAAGGCAAAATATCACATGTTGTATCAGCTTCCCCTGACCTCGTAGCTTCCAAAAGCTACTCAAGCAGGGGCTTCAGAGGCGGACAGGGCTGGTGTTACCAGCTCTATGGCCTGAAGTGAGTGATTTAATCTCTCTGGGTTTCCATTTTCTCACCTGCAAGATAGGAATATTCTCATGGCATAGCTATGGAATGATTGGATCGTACGATGTCCAACACATTCACTATTAAAACATTTTTAAAACAATTTTTTTTCTTGAAAAGAACTGAGAGAAGTGATTAAAAGAAAAAAAAAAAACTACAGAATTCTCTATACCACCCAGTATTTGTCACCAATATGACAATTTTAAGACCAGATAAAAAAGATACTTTTAATCTAGATCTTCCCTTCAGCCTACACCACGTAGCTCAGAAGCCTCCAGCTGTAGCCACGCCCCAAGTGGCACTTGCAGTTCACATTTCAGTTCTGTATCTCTAGGGCAAAGATATTAATTATATAAATAAAAACAATTTCTTTATTATCCTTCCTGCCTTCTATTAACACTGCCTGCTGTTTCCATTTCCTGAAAGACGGTATCTCTCTCCAAGCCAAAATGTGCCTCTTCTTTAAGGCCTGGCCCTGCTTAATATCCTTTATAAATGACACCTTTCATTCACTAAATCCAAATTAATCTCCCCATTCACTACTCACAGGCTGTGATTACTTGTAATACTGTATTATTTAGTCTTTTATATTGTTCTCCAATCATTTTATAGTTTCAAGTCTGACCTGTGAGCTCTAGGACTTCAGCCAAGGGTCCCAAGGATCTGGATGAGCTTGTTCTAAAACCAAGACTTTGCTACAGTGGTAACTGTTTGTTTTCCTGGCCTAAAATAGAACACCTGATCACTAGGAAAGGCATAAAAATGGTATTTTAACTACTAATTAAAGAAAACCTTACTACCATGGTTCCTTGGTTCTTTGAAAGGAACATGGCTCAGATGTCTTAGAATAGTTATCTTAACTCCAATTCCCTACTGCAGTTGTCTCCAAAGTGGTACACAAAACAATCCATTGGGGTGCAATAAAAATATTAGAACTTCTCTTCATACTTATTTTTCAATCTAAAAAAGAAAAAAAAACTTAGCTTTATTATACTTAGTGGATGAATTGTCATTAGTTCCTCTCTCACCCTGCCATAGGTCCTGTCACATGTCATGCCTCTATGCAGGGTAAACTGAGGTAAGAGTGCTAGCTTTACTGTGAGGAAGTGTTGACAGAGGTGTCTTCATTGGATTATTTGATCATCTCTGCATATTGCAATATAATACAGTTTTTGTGTGTTTTTGGTTTTGTGGCTTTATGGCTATATCACTAATGCACCCCCCACATAATGAACATGATGCTTAAAAATTATTTCTGATAAATCATTGCTCAAAACGATATTAATACTGTGAGCCTAAGGAACCCTAAAGAAAATAGCTTAATCAATACATTTTCTGCTATGAATAAAGCTCCTGGTTAGCCACAACACGTGATAAAAACATTAACGGTCTGATAGTCTTCCAAGTGCTGAGCCAAAAGGAAAACAGCAAGAAGGCTGCATGAGATGGATCACATTCACCGGTGCAGCTTGAACCTGCCACTAAGCATACACCATGTGGCCAGATATTATCCAATGTAGCCATCATGTTTAACCGTTTCAAAATGTGATTTCTTTTTTATTTCTCATTATCTAACAATTTATACTTTTGTGTTTTTTCTAAGGTATATAATTAGCATGGCAGTACAAATATATCATTTATAGATAAATAAAAATTAAGGTTGCAAACACAAATTTATTTACAGATAGATGTGAGAAATCAAAGTCTATACAGCAATGGTCACAGCGTGTGAATTGCTTGTTAGATGGTAGGAAAGCAGGGGCCGTAAGTCTCCTAGTCTTGGAGTCTCTTAGAGGAGCGAAGGAATAAGAGAAGTTTCCAATGATTTGCATTCCTCAGCTCTGGGGCACGTCAGCATCCCCAATTTTCAAGGCAGCGTTTGCTATAGAGAATATAATTCTTGAATGTTCTCTGCCCTGAAATTGTGGTGACAATGTGTCTGGCAGAAATAATGATGTCAGCTTTGCCATCATCATGTAATGAAAACATAGCATCTTCTTTTTGATAAAATTTCCATCTCTGTCCTTATATTATGCTGCTTTTTATCCAATAGGAATAACTTATAAAAAGGCAAAGTACCTTAATTTGAAATTATCTCTGCATCAGTGGTTACTTCTAGATTTTTATACTGCAAACCTATTTTCTATGACTCATAGTTCATTGAATAATCACACTACATAAAGAGGTGTACATGACGTGATTTATGACCAAACTTCCATGACATTGGAAATACGTGCTCCACTAAATTCAATTCCACATTTATTCAATTCCACCTACTTTGAGTTCCAACTCATGATACCTGTGAGATGTGCAAAAAGTCCTTGTCTTCAAGGAATCTGTAGTTAGTACAATTTGGTAAGCTATAAATTGTATGTGTGTGTGTTTTGGTATGAGGTTTATTTTACGAGATGGATATAAAATAATACAATTAGAACCCAGGTTTGTAAATCTACAGGTAGCCTTCCAAAACTACAGATGATTTTTCTAATGAAAATATGATATAGATACAAGCAAAGGATGAAGACACGTGGCCCCACCATGTGCTTTGTCCACATGGGGAGCCCATTTCGTTACAGCTGGATCAAAGACAGGGAACGAACATGGAGAGTCTGAAGATGATGAAAAGACAGGAATCACGGAGATAACGTGACTCAGTGGATTATAACTCCAGGGCCCCAGCGTTGGACCAAACTTGAGAAACTATCTCCTATGTCCTGGCTGAGAGATTGTTGCCCTAATTGTGAAGACATAATACTTCCTAAGAGAAGCTACTGTTACCAGTGATACCCATCTTTCTCAGGCAGTTCAATTTTCTTCACCTTTCTGTCCACCCTGCACCCCCAAACACACACACCCCTCCACTGAAGCACCTGGAATTTTTCCTATTAAACCCCTTTGATTCACAAAAGGAACTAAGAGGTCACTGATGCCGTATTAGACTGTGTTCTGTATGGAACGCAGAGACATTCAGTAGTTCATTTAATTATTCATCCATTAATTCAGCAGTGAACATTGACTAAGCACCTACTACGTCAGACACTGCTGAACTGTCCCACAGTGTCCGATCTCCCTTCTTACTAGTAACAGAACTCTTTGGGCTTTGTGTAGGGCACAAGCCCCCCCAGAGGGATGCTTGCTCTTGGGTAGTGTGTGCAACCTCTGGGTCACTTCCTTGGAAAGAAAGCTTCTTGCCCCCCACCTCTGTCTCCTCCAGGTATAGGAATGCAGGTGTGATTCCTGTGAACTAGCTTCAACCTGAGGGATGAGGGCCGTCCTGGGGCTGACAGAACAACGGCGTGGAAGGAGACTGGGTCCCTGTGTGACCTTGTGGAGCACAGACACCTACCTGCCCTGCACTGCAAAGTCTCAATGTTCCATGAGAGCTAACAAAACTTCTGTTTCGTTTGAGCAACTGTAACTTTTGGAATCTCTTGGTCTGTACCCCAATGAGCAGGCCAACATTGATGGATAGTAAAGTATGGAAATTTTATGAATGATTGAATAAAACATTATCATAGGCATGAAATAATTCTGCCTTGTACCTTTACAGCATCAGGTTTTATTCATGCCCTCATCTCTGCCTATAATGTCTCTGATTCATGGCTAGAAATTGTTTTTCCATCAAGGGCATGCTCAAGTGCTATCTACTTAGTAGCGCTTACCAATTTTGCCTCTCTTATGCCTTCTCTACTGTTCCAGGCAAGATTAATCTTTTTTGTGCTGTCTCACAGCATATACAGTAACCATGCATATGTCTATATATTCCACTAGGGGCTTCAGCACAGGGTCTGTCTTGTGCTAATTTTTCTATCTCTCTGATATCTAGAGCAATGTTTTGCACATTATAGGCCCTCGGTAATCCAGTGAACATTTGGTGGGATAGTCAGTGAATATAAGACTTATTCTTTGTGTATTTATTAGGCTAAAATAGATGTTTTTCATCTTTAACCTGTAGAAAATGCTCATATTTACTCCTTTCCCATTCATCAAAGGAAAGATTAAGTGTTGTTTCACAGATTGTGTGAGAAAGGTTTCTTATATCTTTTCTCTCCAAGCCTATCCTGAAAACATATGCCAGGAAAACTGACTATTGTTGGGATAAGATAATTATGATTGTAATAACTAGTTTAAAATAAACGTCAGCTGCTCATGTTTTATTTTTCACATGATAGAGCTGTGGCCTATTCCAGTATGATGTTTTCAGGACCTGGTATATATTTTTATTTTCCTACATGAATCTTTCATCCTTTTCCTGACATTTATTCGTTTTATGCAATTATCCTAAAAGGAAAGCTCTGGCCAGGCAAATTGGTTGTTGTCTGCCTCTAAAGAGACATTCATATCTCATCGCTTAGCTTTCAAGTTCTGTGATCGGGAACCCTCAGGCCCGTTTTTAAGGAGGTTTCAGGCTAGTTGAGCTTCACTGTCTCCCCAAATGTCCAAAATGAGATTATGTCGAGCAAGATCAATTTACTGGAAGATACTTAAGCAATAAATCTGGAGCTTTTTGTCCAGTCACTGTTTCTTTCAAGCTTTGTGACAGAAAATTAAGCCACAAGAGCTTTGACAAATTAGATATTACTACCTCTAATTGTGTATGTTTAGCTTATCGCGCTGAATCGCAGCATTGTAACGGGCTAGTATGCCAACAAGGCCCTCGTTTAATCAGTACAGTGCCATTTAATAGCGATTAATCACCCAACTAAAATGTCATATTAAGGTCACAGAAACTTGAAGGCTAAAAAAGAGAACATTAAAGTCAGCTGATAAATAGGGGAGAGAGCATATTGTGCCAAGGGAAGTTCTGAGTGGTTTGTTTTGTTAGAAGCTGGTAGAACATTTAATGAGAATTCAGTCTTAACTTCCAACTGAGATCAGAAACAGTTTCACTCGCTTGGTTCAGAAGGAGGACGTTCTTCCAGTGCTTTAGTGGGCTTCTGTCAATAGGAAACTCCTGCTCACAGAATACTTGAAATTTTACAGACTAAAGAATAATTCAAATAAAAATCATCAGTCTTCTGGCATTTTCCCCTTGGCTGTTACTTTTAAGAAGGAAAGAAATCGGGTACGTTATAGTACTCAGGACAAGATGAAATAAATAGGACCATTTTGCACAGCCACAAAGTATTTATAAAAAGGAACAAATTGATTCACTTGTTTGCAAGGGAATTTTGTGTTTGTGTTTATTTTTTTTCCTACTAAGATAACCAAGCAGATATTTCCAAAAGAGGTCCAAGAAATAAAAACTAAAATATAAAAAAAAAAAAGAGAAAGGAAAATATAAAAAACTAAAGAAAAAAAAAATCAAATAAGATAACCATGCAGAGATTCAAGAGAGTTTTTATTTCCTAGAAAACTTGCCAAATTAAATGTCAATGGGACAAGAAGAAAATGACCGAAGACATTTTCTATTTCTGTTTTTATTACCCAAAGGGGCACTGTGCCAGGCTGTAAAGGCCGTGTTAGCCCCTCACGTGAAAAAACCCATGAGAAGTGCAGATAATTTTACCTGAGTGAACTCTAGGGAAGATCCTCCTTGAGGACGTGGTCATGCATGGCTTGTCCCTACCCCTTTAGCCATGCCTGGCCCTAATAAATACTGCTCCACTGGCTGATAGACTCTGAAAACAGAGCTCTGGGAGAGGGTATACGGAAAAAAGCCACACCTAAGCTCTCTTTTCATTACGGAGTCCTAGGTAATCACAATTAAGCATGTAGACCCCCAAGGTAGAATTTGAATATTTTGTAGTATGATAAAACTGCCTATTCAGACTTGGAATAAATAGCACAGACTGGGAAGGACAGCCACCTCTAACAGGGAAAATGAACTTCAGTTCTCATACCTACTGAGCCTGTGAAACTCAGTAGGGAAGGTGTCCGTGTTTTCAGCAAGGCTTGCCGACTCTGTCATCTGGTTTTCTGTGGACCTGGCAGGGCCACAGGTGGCCACTCAACTCTTGAAATGCAACGAGTCTAAATGGATGTGCTGCAAGGCTAAAATACGTACCAGCTTTCAAAGACTAAGTATGAAAATGGCTATAGTTTATCTCTAGTCTTATTACCTAATCTATTGGATGTTTCAAACTAGCTAGAAGAAAATAATTTGAATGTTTCTGGCATAAAGAAAAGAAATATTTAAGATGATAGATAATCCCAAATACACTGATTTGATCTTTACAAATCACATGTGTATTAAATTCCCACATGTATCCCCAAAATATGCACATATATTATATACCAGTAAAAAATAAAATTTAAATTTTGAAAAAGAAAAAATGTAAACTCTCCCATTAATAATTTTATCTGTGGATTACATGATGAAATATTGATTTGGGGATATACTGAGTTAAATAAAACATTAAAATTAATTTCACCTGTTTCTTTTCATGTCTTTTAATGTGACCACTAGGAAATTTAAAATTACTTATATAGTTCACATTATATTTCTATTAGACAGTGTTGGTGTAGACCAAGGAAGAGTCACTTACGTTCGTATCATCACTGACCTAGACCAGATGTGATCCCAGAACCCAGAAGAGAAACCCTTCCTGACCTACTCTAATCCCCTAAACCAGGCAGGCTCGTGATCAGAGAGCTAGAGATGTTTAACACCAAATGGGAAAAAAAAGTATAATAACCTCAATTGTGCACTTGAAAATTGAAAGATTACTTCTGGAAAGACAGGAATTGGCATTATTCACCTTGAAGGAAAGAATTACAAGACAAAATTTAATAAGCATCTTCTGGGGACATAATGAGACAAGATAAGATTGCAACATGAAGGTGGGAGGTTAACTTAAATGATTTCTTAAGAGTCAGAGTTGTTTAACACTTGAGACAGGTTGTGACTCTTCTTTTTCTGGAGGGCAATGATAGTAAGGTGGGGCCTCCTCTGAAGTCCTAGATAAGTATAAGATTGGAGAAGACAATTTAAGATAGCGATGCCAATATCAGTACTTTTCAGATACTTTGAGTGTCTCTGAAAATTGGTGACAAGACAGGACTAGATTACCCGCCCTTTCAAACACAGGGTCCTCTGATTGGAGCCCCCTTTAATTTGTCCTCTTGCGTGTTAATAAAATTCATCTGAAAATTTATTACTTCGTGACATGTTATTCACTTACAAAACTTCCATTTTAAAATTCATCAAAATCTTACATCTGGCACTTGATCAAAAGTACCTCAAGAACTGGAGCTATGTGTTATATATATTACCTTTTAATTAGTATATACCCTTGTGTGCATGTAATTATATTTTTATATAATTAAATGTGTATATGCACTATAGGACGTAGTAGCCATTCAAAAACATTTGATGAATGAATATGTGTTGAAATATAATTTAAAAAAATCAAATGTCTGCCTTTCTACAGCTTAGGTAGCAAAAGCAGCTAAGGTGTGGCAGGAAGCCCCACCTCTGCCATTCTGGTCCAATACATTTACACAACAAAACCATGATAAGCAAAGGCTGCACTGAAGCGTAATGAAGTTTGGATGTTTTACCAATGAGATATAGTGTTAGAACAATTTTGTCTTAGTAAGTTATTAATAACAACTCTAAAATATTGATGTTTTAAAATCTTCTGCAAGGTAAGTTCCTCTGATAGCCCAGCTTTAAATTACTAGGTGAAGGAGAATAGTCACTAATATATCAATATGAGAAAACCAAACAAAACCACAAAGCTAAAAAAAATAAAAACCCACCACTCTATTTAAATAAAAGTTCCTAAGCAAGTTAAAAGCATAATTATAACCCATGATGCATTGCCTGATCTACATCCAAAGTAACTTTCTCAGTAGAAGCCTTTGGTTTTTATTTTTTTATTTTTTTTAGATAAACGTTTTTGGCCTCCATTTTTATGAAGCTTAGTGAACTCGTACGCTGTTATTGTTGGAGGATCACAGGTGCTGTTTCTCTACATTTATATCCACACATCAATTTTTAAATGGAAACATCTGGGTTTTCAGTGGCTATGAGCCAATCTCGAGTAGGGAAGTAGTATTAACTCAACACATGGTATAATGCCCAGGTGTGGCCAAAACAGTGCATACCCACATGCATCTCGGGTGGCTGTCACATACAGAATTTCAAGTCATCACTTATCAGAATGTATTTGAACTTATACTTTACTCTGTTGTTAATGAGGAAAAGTACTTTAAATTAGGTCTTTCTGTAAGGAATCTATTGTTTCTTCTTCTTCCTAAACTGTCACCTTCATGTCCAAACATTCTTAATGCCCAAAATAGTTAATTTCCAGCCACTTACCCTGCCCTCGGCTGGACACATCCCTTTCACTTCAGTGCCAGTGCACGGCTATTTGGCCTATTATAAAGGTCACATATTTTCCTTCTAAGTAGAGTTGCCCTAGCTATGTCAGGAAACATGTGTATTGATTCTTCCAAGTGAAGGCCTTTATCCTCACCGATGGGGATCCTAGAGTGAGCCACTCGGGCTGTTGATACCTTGTATTTTGGGGAAAAAAAAACAAAAACTACCGGTGCCTGTCCAGAAGATAACTTAGCTCTTTCCAGGTATCAACAAATCACTTTGCTCGTCGGAGTAGCAACATTGGATGGGGCTGTGAGGTTTATGCCCATGTCTAGAAAACCATGTTGATGCTGCAAGCAAACTGTATGAAAAGATGAAAAAATATGTATATTTTTAAACATCTTTCCAACAGGTTAGTAGAATTGTTCCTTTAAAAACCAGGAAAACACTCCAGCTACTATAGTACCCAGCGAAAATTAAAGTAACTACCCACATGCTTTTTTTTTTTTTGAGGACCCCAATAATATTTCCAAATGTAGTAAAGAAAAAAAAAATTCCTCCTCTGCATCCTCCTTTGAGTGGGCGGCCATTGTTGGAGTCAGGCAGTTTAATCCTTCGAACTTTTATCAACATGAGAGGTCCAAGCCCAAACCAGGGAACTTGGTTTTTTCCTTTTTATTTGTTTTCTTTTGAAGATATAGATGATACGCCCCTATCCAATGTACAGTTTAGTGAGATGGATGACACTTCACTAACTAGCAGTTCAAGGAAGTCATAGCCCCGCTTGTTTACATGAGCACGTTTTAGAACAGCCATTTAGCTTCCAGCCTCTCTGCCCTGCCGCCCAGCACCGAGGGGAAGCGCAGTCACCGGCCTATAGGTCGCTGATAAACGCAGGCCCGTTTGGCAAGCAAGGAAGGGAGTGATAAGGGCTCTGATTTATGCTTTATCTGTCGCTAAGTTCTCAGCCAGCCTGAAATGACTTGGTTCTGTTATCACCTCGGATGCCACAGGTTTCTTAAGTGAGGCAGATTCTTCAGCGACTTTTAAAAAAGAACTTCCTCTCGCCTCTTGGAGAAGGTTAGCTGAGCGATGCTGCTTTAAAGCATTCAAAACTTTGAGGCTATAAATGAGCCTGTGGGCCTCCATTCTACGGCTAATTCTTAAATATCTTAACTTAAATATCTACATTCTTTTTTTTTTTAATTTTTATTTTTATTTATTATAGCTTATTATGGGGGTACAACCGTTCTGGTTAAGTATATTGCCCATGCCCCTCCCACCCCCCCGAGACTGAGCCTCAAGGACAGCCTATGTCACCCACATGTGACTGTGCTGTTCTTTTGGAAACTGAAGGCCAGTCTTGCTCCTATAATGACAGGAAAGCTTGAATTTTTTTAAAAAAAATTTACAGACTAAAAAAAAAAAGTGTTAATATGAAAATTGCATGCACCATTTCATCCAATTTTACTTAAGAAGAAAACTTTCTACAAATAGCATTAATTCAGATTCTGAATCGAATATAGGTTGACTTCAGATAATGAAAAAAACTCAAAGAAGCAGCTAATCTGTCTTCAGGGAGAAAAGGAGTGTCAGTGGATACAATTAGAAAGCAAAAAACCCCTGTTTCCTGCCTGATGGATGCTGCAGGCCCACGCCGGGGGTCAATGAGAGATTAGCGACATAAAAGCAAAGGAGAATGTCCTTATCTAGTAAATAACACAGTCAGTAAATGAAAGCCG
>CM052440.1:146756215-146785109 GCA_028533085.1 Varecia variegata | reverse complement strand
TCTGAAAACAGTGGTCTCTATCTCCTGCACTCTCAACTGGGTAATCTTTTAGTTATCTGACACGGACTCATAGAAACTGACTTATTTCCCCTAAGTAATATCCCTCTGCGACTCCCCGCTACCCACCTTCCTTCAGCATGGAGCCCAGACTTCTCAGCACACTCAGACCTTCCCAGACTGGGCCGTTAGGATCTGCCACTGTTTCCCCACCTGGCCTCCTCCACGCTGCGCTGCCACAGGTGCTGTTCACACAGGTCGCACTAAGGGACCTGAAGAACCTTGACTGTTCAATGCTTTTACACCTTACCGATTTTACCCCTATCCAGGAGAACAAGAATTTTTAGAATATCAGCTTTGATCACTACTGTAACCCCAAGGCCTATCACTGATCCTGGAACTTCCTAGGTGTCAAGTCACGATTTGTTAACTGGACCATGTGCACACGCTCCTCCCTTGGTTTGGAAAAGTTTTCTCCTTTCTTCCCGTGCCTAAAGTTTTACTTAGATTTCAAAATTGTGTCATTGTGGGAAGTCGTCTACCTTCCTTCTCCAGAACTAGAAAAATGTCATCTTCTCAGGGTCTAACAGCACCCACTGAATCCCTCTGACATTTTCTATGCTGCATTTTAGCTGTTTGTATCCACTAGCGGACTGGGACGGACAGGCAGCCCCTTAGGGGCGGGGATGCCCTCCAGTCCCGTCTGCCCTGCGTCCAGGTGAGCACACCGTGGATTGAATTAGTGCCCGCGTCCTCTCCAAGGACCAAGGCCTAGATGATCTGCTCCCAGTTACTCTTCAAGACCCTTCCACTTCTCTCCACCCGCCCTCGCCCTAATCTAGTCCCAGGGCTTCCTTGCCTCCCCCCGCCCCCGCACACGCTGTGAGCCCAGTCCCTCGGTGCTGTGGTCCTTCTGTCTGGCTGGCTCCTCCTCTGCATCCCGTCCTGCCTAGAATTTCTCCAGTCTTTGCTCAAAATGGTCACTTGCTGAATGAGGTCTTCCCTGCACACCTACCCCAGTCCCGCTCCCCTTCGCCCTTCTTCCCTCCTAACATATGATATAATCTAGCGATTCGGTTCACGTCTCCCTACCTGATCAAGTTATTCACTGAATTATCTTAAGCTCTTAGAATAATGCCTGGAACACAGTCAGCAATCAATAAGTGTTTGCTGAATAAATAAATGTTTATTGTATGCATATATGCACATGCATTTATATATGCATATAAATGTATATTTACTGTTTTAAATACATATTTAAAACACAAAACCAATTACATAGTTGAATAGGCTCATTATCTACCTTAACACATGTCCTTTCTTTCCCTTAATGAAAGCTATAAAGTTTTTCAATGCTTCTTCTGAAAGGCCAATATACAACCTAATTGAATTCACAGTCTAGTTCTTAATGCATCATTTAAATTTTCCTTTTAAATGGAATTATTTGCCTTTATAAAGACTACTTTCTTTGGCTCAAACTTTTCACAAACTTACAATCTTGCCTCATAAGTCACAGTTTTTTGGTCCTGTTTAAAATCACTGTTGATTTTAAATCAGCCTTCTCCACTTTTGATGACTTCAATAAAAATCAGTTTGTAAGCTCTTAAATTCCTTGGTGTATTCACTCCACACATTGGGCAATGGAGACAAATAGGCCAGCAGTGAGACTGTGGCTCCTGAACCTTGGTTTTTGAAGCTTCCTGTTGCTGTACGATTGACTATAAAAGAGTTCATATTCCTCATAAAAATATTTTCACTTTATTTATGTACCCACTTTTTTTAACCACAAATTTTTTTTAAACCACTAACGAGCACAATATGAAAATATTTATACTTGTTTTCCCATCTCCATGCTAGCACGTGACCCCTGGGACGGGGCACGGAAAAGAGATGTCACTGGAAGTCCTGCATGCATTTTATTACCCTCTCTTCTGTACTGTGGTCAGAGAACAGGGAGCCCTGGACTTTACCAAAACACGGCCATTTAATGTTTCTCTTGAGCTTGTCTAGAGGGTAGAACACAGGATTTAGGAAACAAGATCATCATGTTGCTGCTTTTGGTTTTCCCTTTTCTTTATGTCTTGCTGTGACTTTTCTAATTTCATTTCTTCCTTTTTACTTTTTTGCTGGGTTTTTTTGCAGTTATTTAATGAAGTTATCTCAAATTAGCATCCTCATTTTTTACTTACTTTATATCTGTTTGTATTTGTATTAGTTTCATCATATAATCCTGTTATACAGTCCCTTTTTCCTTGTTCAGGGATATCACATCCCCATGGAGTTGTCTCAGGTATAAACGTGGTCCTCCGGCTTCATGTCTATCAGATAACAAGTCAGTTGGCATGGACTGACTTCATGTTAGTTATCACAACTGTGTACAAATGGCATACATATATCATTTATCAATACCTTTAAATCATTGTTTATGATTTATAATAAAAGTTTTTCATGTACTCTGTTAAGAGAGTTTATCAAAAAGGGTCTTAACTATTTTGAAAATGTTTTCCATATCTAAAAAGTACTGTGCTGAGAAACAGGATATCTGGGGCTTATATATAATAAAACAATGGTTGATTTGGGTGCGATATGACCAAACACAGGCTCAACCAAATATTAGTAGTATCCTTTCTTTTTTTTTTTGACATTTACTGAGTATCTTCTTCCCATATTAGGCAAAGGCTTGGCACTGACTTTTTATTTGAACAACATTTATAAAGTCTTATGCATTAAATTTAATCTCTACAACTTTCTGAGGTTAGATATCTTTTAAAAAATACCTCTTTAAAGTAACTTTATGCAAAGTCGCCCATTTTGTAGAGTGGAAGAGCTAGCTGTATTACTTTATTTTAATACATTCATGTTTATGGATTTAGTAATGAACTATATTTTACCCAGCTGATAATAACATGTTCCTGGAGGCAAGACTGGTACATTTTTAGAGGGATGGAGGGTAGATTATTGAAAACAGCCCAAGCCCAACAGATTGTTACAATCGAAGACTGTGGGTAAGCTGGGAAGGCCAGGGGGCCTGAGGACTAGGTAGAGTCTGAAGAGTAAGGGAGTATAAAAGGCTAAAAATAAATCAATAAAGAGTGCAGTTGTAATATTCTAAAAATTTTATAGTGGAAAGTGTTCTATTTTTATCATAAAGTGTATGTATGGTGGGATATTTGGTGGATCGTATGTTAAGGTAATGATTGATCAATCTCAGAGGCAGTAAAACAAAGCCCATAGACCCTGAGGTCCTTTTCTCCACTCATCTTGGCTTGACTGTCACCCAGGACCCTCCATAGAAGGATGCAAGACGACCAAGCCTTGATCCACATGTCAGAGAGCAAGGATGTGGGAGAAGAGGGTTAGGGTTTTTTATGCTTCCAGACTCCTTGGCTTGGGAAGAAATCTGCAGAGGTACCAGGTAGGTGGGATCCAGATTGGACCTCAGCAGGCAATAGGAACTTTTTGTCACCAGCACCCAGAAGCCCCAGACAAGCCCAGAGACCATCGACGCTCCCTTCATGCACAGTGGGCATCACCTGTCTCTCCGGGGGCTTGTAGGAGTGACATCTGTCCCTCTCTCTATCTTACTTCTCTTTGAATTTTAAATAGATGGTTTAGCTCATACGCTACAAGGAAGACTTTCTCTTTTCCTAAAAAACCCATACTCTCTCACAGTTCATGTTTAAGCTAGAGGCTATCAAAGGCACAAGATGACCTGGAGGCTAAACATTATTTTACATCTTGAAGAGAGTTAGATCACCAGCAGATACATATAGTGAAAGATACATTCATTTCCATTTATTCTTGAATTGCTTTGGTGTGTCACAACAAGGCAGGATTTTTGTTTCCACTATTTGGATAAACTCAAGCTGGATAATTCTAGTATAATTCATGAATATAAAACATGAAAGTTCTAAATGGAGTCTATGAGTTTATAGAAAGTAATGTTACATGGACTGTAATATATTCCCTGCTCTCCATATATGTGTTTGTGTATAGATATAGATAGATGCAGAGATATGGATATATTTATTGGGAAGTAATCCAAGAAAAAAAAAAAAGGAAAGAAGACAGATATGGATAGATTTAGTTTGTCTCAGGTGTATACTAATAAACTCCAGAATACTACAGTAAAACATTTGTTCACTTCTAGGATTTGAGGCATAAAGCAGCCAAATAAAGATATATCCTAAAACCAGTGTCAAAATGACGAGTGATACCAGTATTGCAATATGTGCGGACCCCAGACATCACTGGTGCTGACAAGCTTGTGACTATTGCACTAACAGACTGTGCCTTTCAGAAACTGCGGTTTGGTACTCGGAGCTGGCCCTTCCTTGGATTACAGCTTTGCCACCTGTCACCTAGGAGAACCCTGGAGCATCCAACAGCTGCTGTTTTAGTAGAAAATGTGGCAAACAATTCCTCCCACAGTATTTGTGAATCTGAAGTGAGAGGTTATGTTCTCACATCCTCACTTTTGAGTTTTGCTCAAGGATGTCACTGCTTTGGACCCCGGGTTGGGAGATCTTGAAGTGTGCTGGGTATTTACATGCTGCCCCAGAAAGCCTCGGCAAGAGCTCGATGCTTTTTCCATCAACTTTCTTTTTAAAGGGAACTGTTCAGAACATGTGTTCACTTGCCACCAAGGATGTTAAAGTAAGAAAACACCCAAAGTATGTATACCTTATGTCATACCGTTGCCTAATAAATTAGTACTAAAAAAGCAAAAACCTCAAGAATAGTTAATAATGACCCCATGTTTTATCACATTGTAACAGGATAAAGATAGGCTGGAGGCCTATCTTTCCAGCCTATCCAAATGGACCAATGGATCTTATTGGTCCATTTCACATGCTTTGCAGTACTGTGGGCATCCAGATGTGGAAAACTTGGTCTGACGTACAGAATGAGACACTCGGGATCATCACTGCACCCTGTCTACCAGTCAGAAATTTTTTTTTTCAAGTATACACAAAGGTAGAGACAATCCTACAATGTACCTCATACCCTTCACTGAGTTTCAATAGTTATTAACATTTTGAAACACTTTTTTCAGGAGTATTAAAAACAAAATCCCAGACATCATGTCATTTCACCTGTAAATATTTTCAGCATGCACTCTAAATGCTAAGGACATTTAAAAATTAACCACCATGTCCCCATGCCAACAAAATTAATAGTCACCGAATAGCATCTGCATTTATATTTTTCATCAGCACTCAAATTATCCCGATTGTCTTAAAAATGTCTTCCTGGTTTATTCTGATAAGGATTCAAGTAAGATCAATACATTGTACTTTTGTGCCAGTCCCTTAATTCTCTTCCCCTCACTGCTCTGCACCACTGCTTTGATAGATCGAATGTCCTGCATTCTGGATTTGGCCAACTGCTTCCTCTTGTTGTTTTTATGTTTCAGATTTTTCCTATGAACTGGTAGTTAGATCCAGGGGCTTGATTACAATCAGGTTCAGTTATTCAAAGATGGTGCCCAGTACCGTCATGTGGCACCCACGCGTCCACCCTGCCCTTGCTACTGCTAAGACTGATCAGTGGGGTCCGACAAGGTCAGCCAGATTTCTCCATTTAGAATGATCCCCATTCACACTTTCACCTATATTTTTTAGCATCTATTGACTACAGCTGCACAGATCCATTATTTCACTGGAGTTCACAAAATAATTATTTCCTACTTCTGTTATTTCTGGAAATTTTTATAGAAGGAATTCTACCTTGTGAATTATTTAGACACCCTGAAATATAGTTCATGAGATGTTAAGACTCTTTCTATTTATTGATACTCAGGATAATGCATTATTTTGTACCAGCAATCCCAATCCCAAAGGCGCCCAAAGTGAGATATTTTTGTTTTGGGTCTTTTTTTTTTTTGTATCATAATGAATGGACAGAGCTTTACATATGTGATGTGTTTTAATCCATTGCAGTTATTTTTATACTAAAATTGTCCCATCGTAGGCCAATGGAAGCCTCTTCAAGTTGACTGTCATGTTCCTTTGACATGATCCAATTCCTCTTTGATAGACTTTTTGGTTTCTGGCACACCAAGACCTCCAAGTCTCATCCTATGCATTTCCTGGACCTAATAGCAACCATTTCTCTAAGGACCCCTAATTCTTGTTAGTGAGAAATCAGACCACTACAATTTGATTTTTCTAAAAAAAAAACGGCACACTTGAGTCATGGGCATAAACATTGCACATAGTCTCTTTCGTTTGTTTTCATGTTTTCAAAAGTATTTGAAATTGGTCAACATTATAGAATGTTAAAACGGACTCTTCAATGCTTGCCAAGCTAATTTGTTACCTCTACAACAACGTAAAATCTTTACATAAACTTGTGGTTTATGTATTTTCATCTTGTACCTTTATAATTTAAAAAAATACTTCAGTTTTCTGAAGCAGAAAACAGTTATACCACTGTTCATCCACCAATCTCAAAATATAAGCAAAATATGGTTTAAGGATGATTTCTTTTTAATTTTAAAATATTATAGGGGTACAAATGTTTTTGGTTACATGGATTGCTTTTGTAATGCTTGAGTCAGGGTTATAACAAGTGTGCCCATCACCCAGGTAGCATTCATCGTACCCCGTTAGCTAGGTTTTCACCCATCCCTTCCTCTCCCCTCCCCATTTCTCAATTTCCACTGAGTTTTTCTTCCCTCTGTGCACATATGTGCTCAGTTCCAATTTAATAGCAAGTACATGTGTTGTTTTGTTTTTCCATTCTTTAGATATTTCACTTAGGGTAATGATCTCCAGTTCCATACAAATTGTTGCAAAAGGCATTAATCCATCCTTTTTTATGGCTGAGTAGTACTCCACGCTGTACATGTTCAGAGGACTTTTTTTTGTTTAGCGTTCCCCAGGTACCTGAACTCTCTCTTTCAACACTAGCCTTGAAGAAAAAAAGAAAAGAAGAATCAGTCTGATAAGACTTTTGTCACAGTCCTTTGTGTTAACTGTGCATTCATATGTAACGTTTCTAGTGCCGCTGCTGAGTCAGGCGGCAGAGATGATGCCACTGCAACATATTTTCAAGAGAACAAAAGGATAATTTTGAGAAGGTAATTTTAAGAATAAATTGGATAATTTTCAAGATCATGTTGCCTTGGAGGTCCTGAGACTCCACATCAATGGATAAGGGACCAATGACGAGAAGGAAATGGTCAGAGAATGGACGTTACAGGAGAATGTAAGTCCCGGAGAAACCCCGCAGACATTGTTGCCAACTGATGTTGAGTAGGAAAAACCAGCTTCCCTGATAGAGGTTTAAATGTTTTCAGTACATTTTGATTATGACAAAGAAGTGAATTTTAGAAATGTGTTAGTCACAGTTGTAAGAAAAATGGTGAAACTTAATGATTAAATTAGAAACCATATTTAGAAATAACAAATGCTGAATGTCAATCCTACTGTGACAGGCATTGTAGAAAACATCTCATTTATTTAACAGTCTCTTAAACAGGTATTATCCAAGTTTTACAGATGATAAAAGGAATGCTCAGGAAATTACGTGTCTCAACTAATGACACACAGGTGTAACCAGGATTCAGACTCAGACCCAGCTGAGTCAAGGTGAGTAACGCTGGCTGCTATCACCAACGACCTAAAAACATCAGTGGACTAAAATGACAAAATATTACTTCTCCCTCATTTCACAGTTCGTGTGTCACATGGCTATAATGTGTCGCTACTGGTGGGACACAGGAGATGCCTGGCCCAACAGATAGTCAGGAAACCAGGCTCCTCTCATCTAATGGCTTCCCTGACCCCCAAGGTATTGGAGTTTTGCTGGGTTTTCTGCCTTGAGTTATTCGGTGAAGGAAGACAGAGAATCCGGGGGACTGCGTGAGTTTGGGAGTCAGCCCGGAAGTAGCATAGATCACACTCCCTGGCCGGAGCCCTGTCATGTAGGGGATGGTCTTTTCTACATCTGGTTTTCGCAGCCCGAATTACTTACCTTGAACATTTCATTTTCTAATTAATCACTATAATACCTATATGCAGTGTGTGGCAAGCAGTCAGGCCTTTATTCTTTTTATTTAGGAAAAAAAGATTAAGAAAAAAACCAATTATTTGGTCTGACACATAGAAAATTAAGTGGATACATTCAGCTAATGAGTCTTTGGGGTCATGAAGATCCCCAGGGACCCACTGGCTCCCTGCGGCTCCCACAGTCTGGGGCAGAGTTGGGAAATGTTTGTGTGGGAACGAGTGAGACAGAAACTGAGGGGCTGAAGCCCCCTGAGGAGGACAAAGGCACATAGTGGGTGGAGAAGCAATATGGCGCCTGCTGTCCAGCTCTGGTCTGTGGTGACAGGAAGTGCCCCAAGGGGGCTGGCAGCCTGGTGCTTTGTCCTCAAGCTCCCAGTTCATTCACTGGCAGCAACAGCTTTGGGGTTGTGAGGGGAGAAGAGCTCTCTAGCATCTCCGGAGCCTGCTGACTGCCAGAGGTGTGAGGGAGGGAAACAAACCCCCACCTACCCTTTTTGCTGGACCCCAAGCCTCTCGGGATTCACCTCTGCCAATATCTTGCTCCTTCTTGTTCTGCTCTGAAGCTTCTTCCTGTGGTAGGTTCTGGTACCTTTCCCTTGGAATTATACCCAATCTATGTTTGTTTTTTCTTTTTCATCTAAAACTTTTCACTCTTTCTGAGATGTCTGGCAGCTAATGTCTCTGGTCAGCCAACTTGTCCCTAATCTTGGATGATATTTTTAATTGTACACATTTTTTCTTATTAATTTTTTAAAATTATTTGTGAATATGCTTTTCGTATGCTAGAGTTTCTATAGTGGAACATTCAGTGCTCAGATGTGAGATGTAAGTTTGAAGTCGGTTTTTAGCTAAAATTTAGATGAATTAAATCCATTTTTGTGAAATGGAATTGAGATCTGGGTTTATTGCTTGCGATCAGAAATGCAGCATACAGGGCACAGCTCCCACTTCTCTGTTGCTATATGTGTGTTCTTGGTTCACTTGGAAGGGGCCCCATGGGGTGCAGAGAGGAGAATGGCACAGAGGAAGGACTCTATTTCATCTGCTGCCTGGACTTTGTGGTTCTGTGCCACTGCTAACACCTGAAAGATAAGGCTTTCATGCCAAAGAAGGAGCTTCTCAGCTCAGTTGTCTTTGGAAAATCCCTTGGGCCTGGTATATGCAAAGAGCTCTGCCCTGTCCAGATGTCTTTCAAAACAGTGCAAACCCCTTAGTCAAAAGCACTGGAAACTTCATTAATTCCCAAGTTCTAGTCGCTGCCCAAGGTATATACTTCTTCATGTAACTCACACAACTAAACCTTCACATAACTCACACAACTAAACCTTTTTGTTGTTATTATTGTCACCTTACTTATTTTGCTAACTTGAACCCCAGTAGGTATATCCCAAGAGTTAATGTTACTTAGGGTCCTTAGGAGTTTGGGGAATATTATTTTGGAATAAAAATGCCAAAGAATCTCATGAGCACACTTAGCATTAGCAGATACAGATGGGTGAAAATTAATGTGGAAAGAGGAAGAGGCAGTGGTCTACGTCCTCTCTACAGTTTGTTTCTGCTCCAAGGTGCTGGCTGGTCCATCCAAGACTTCCTGAGATTGGCCTAGCTGTATGTGGCACTCTCTTGTTCTCTCCCTTTCTCTCATTGCCCTTTGAAAATGACTCATATGGGTCATTCCTTTTTTAGATTTTTATGTGCAAAACTGTTCATTATCAAATAGAGTCTCTTGAGGCCTCCTGGAAAGACTGACCAAATTAGAGGAAGTTTGTTGTTTTCTTTTACAAAATAATAGGAAACCCTTATATAACGCTTATTCTGTGCGACAGACACAGGCCTAAGCACTTTATGTAGATCCACTCACAACAGCCCTGTGACAAGGATATTGTTATCAGTCCCATTTATAGATAATAAAATTGACATACTTAGAGGTTAAGTAACTTGCCCAGCCGCACACAAACACTTAGGGGCAAGGCTGTGATTTGAACCCAAGCATTGAGGCTCCCAGGAGTCTCAAAGTCACCAAGAGCTACCTTGGTATCTAATTAGCTTCTGTGAGCTGGAGCCAGGAGAGGTCAGAAGGACCTGGGTCTGTCTTCCAGTGGTCTGCGGTCTAATTTTGGAACGGTGTTAACAGTAGAAAGCCACCTGCAGTTACCATGATGAAGTGACTTCTTTCTGAAGTAAACAAAGCAATACATATGTTGATTCTGTAGGTTGTCCTTGAAGGTAAATAAGGTGGAAAATTATATCTTACAGCACCATTATAGCAACTATAATGTGCATCAGTTAAAGTTTCTGGGATATAATTTGAAAGAATACCAAAATAAGGATTTAGAGGTGTGAACCAAGGGAATGAAATTCATATTAGAAAGCATGGCTAGAATCTGGACTAATCACAGTACGTGAAGAAATATTCTAAACCCAAACCATGAATCTGAGACTACCATGACCTACCCCAAAAATCTGATCTACCATTACATATCTGCACCAGCACCCAGCCCTCTACAAATTACTTTCTACAAAACTGGAAGTCACTGAAGTCAGAATAGAAAGTCCAGGGGATCTGAAACAATGGTGATGCAAGACAATGATCCCCCCTTATCCTGTGCCTATGTATCCTGCTGCTGCCTTCTTGGGATCCAGGTAATATTGCCCCAAATGCCATACAAGTCTGTGGCATCAAAACATACCTGCGGCTCACTAGGCAGAGACCACCAACCTCTGGACAGGCCTGGACCCCAGGTCTCTAAAGGTCACAGCCTAACCTCACAACACTGCCTTGGGTCTGGTTTCTTATTACCAAATAATTTCCAGAAGGAGACCAGGCTCAGGCCTGGTTTTCAGCAGCAGTCCAGAGAAAAAGGAGGGCTGGAGAAAGAGGTGTGACCTTCCCTGGGCAGTAGCTCTTCAGTGACCGAGGGCGAGAAGAACGCTGGTGTGGGGAACGAAGGAGGCTCTTCTTCAGCCCTAATCACAGGATAAATCGCAGTGTCTGCTCCTCAGAGCACAGAGGCATGTGGAGAGGAGATGGGGGAAAAACAAGGATCTGCCAACAGGAGGGTCAGCGAGTTCTCAGAACCCGGTTCAGCAGAGCCTTCGACAGGTACGGTCCCCAAGAGAGGTGAAAACCACATTCGTGCACCTGAGGTGAAGGACCACCGTTAAAAATAAATAAGAACCTCCAAATGTGTAAATCCAATATAAGCCAAACCATATGGTATGAAATGAAAACATTTTTCTCCCTATACCTTTGGTAAAATTGTTTCTTACTAGATTCTATATACAGGAAAGTATTAGCACACCTTTTGCCATGTAGTTTCTCCCCTGATATATGGCATTGATAATATCAGTAGTTCAATGATACTTCCACTGTTTGTGTAGCTATGTGTATAGAAAGAACGTTGTGCATGTAGAAGTGCTAAAGTCCTGGGCTAACACCTCATACATTAGTGGCCTTCCATGGTGAACAAAGTCAGTTTTCAGTCAAGTCATAAAGTAGACGCAAACACAAGTGTTCCAGTGTTTGTTCCAAATGAGGCAGTGGTCCGGGGACTGCCGTTCATCTGACATCATTTCTGACACAGTCAGCACGGGGTTGGTATCTGGTGAGGGCTCCCCGCCACTGTGGTGCCAGACTTACTGCTTTAAGTGAGGAGGCTGAGGGAAATGAACCTGTCAGAGTTACCAGAAGGTGCGAGTGTCTGCTTCACATTTTCTTCGGAGAGCTTCAGCGGCAGTTGCCTTTGATTCTTTCCAAGAGAATCTTTTGAAGCTATTTATAGAGCTTGGTAATGGGTAAAGATGAGCTCCCAACAGGAAACTCAGCCAGCATCAAAAGTGAGGGTGCCCTGCAGTACGCAGATGTGCAACGGCACATACACAACTCGGTCAGACAGCCGATTTGTGGGAAGGATGCACCGGGCTTTCCTGGGAAGCCAAAGCAGCCATATCTCTAAAGGCTGCATTTTCAACTTGGCCTTGACATTGACCCTCTGGGCCTTGTTCTGGAGAATCATACAAACTGTGTCAATTTATTTCCTTTAAAAAAAAATGAAGGAAATGCTATGTACTTCATTGATGCAGGGGAGAATTGGTTAGAAAATATCTACAATGTGCTTCGAGACTTTGATGAAAGGGTGACTATATATATATGTATATGTATATAAAGGTATTATTTCTGTAATGTGTTCTTTTCTCTCCCTTCTCCTACCCTTGGCCTAGCTGCATCCATAAAACTTATCCCAATTCCCAGCCTTCTTCATTTCCACTTTCTGCAAAAACTATGGAATTGTAGACAGAAGGTTCTATGGTTCACATTCTTTTCTTTCCTTTTTTTTTTTTTGAGACAGGTTCTGGCTCTGTCACCCAGGCTGGAGTGAAGTGGTGTCATCATAGCTCACTGTAACCCTGAACTCCTGGCTGAAGTGATCATCTCGCCCCAGCCTCCTGAGTAACTAGGACTATAGGCACACGCCACCATGCCCAGCTAATTTTTCTTATTTTTTATAGAGACAGGGGTCTTGCCAAGTTCCCCAGGCTGGTCTTGAACTCCTAGCCTGAAGCAATCCCCACGCATGTTCAGGTGATGCTAACAAAGCTCCCAGCACTAGAAATGTGCTCAAATCAGAGAGTGAGAAGGTAGAGGATGGCCAGATGGAACAGGATTGAAATGCTAGCTGAGAGTCTGGACTTAATGACATAAGCAAAGAAGAGGATAGAAGAATTTTATCACTACTAAAGTATCAAACAATGGCAGTATTTAAAAATATTTGTGAGACCAAAAGGGACTACAATTGGTGCTACAGTCTGGAGGATAATTTAGCAATGTAGGTTTGAGGTGGTAAAGTCTGGTCCAAGAAGATGATAGTACACATATAAAAGGGAAAAAATAGAATCCGAGAACTCATTAGATTTGTAAGATCTACTTAAAGTTTCAGTGATAATTGTTTAATTTGAAAAATGATTTTGTGATTTATTTGATTATACAGGGGAAGCTGTCTTATCTGAACAATTGGTACTTGTGTTTGGCTGTAAAAGTGAGCCAGTTAAAGAGCAGAACCATTAGGAAAATGATATATCCATGGAGTTTAAACATTTTTGGTTATATTTCAAATAATATATGCTCATGCATTTACCAATATCTGATGCAATTCCAAAGCCTTTTCTTTGATGGATATGTTTGTTGGAGTTCTAAATCATATTTCTTCTATAAGTCACACTGAGGGCATTTATTTACAATATCGGTGTTTTTTTAATTAAAAACTTAAAAACAATTACAAAACAGTGTGATCAAAAAAATTCATCTAGATTTTGATTTTTTTCCTCCAACCTTTCAAAGTTGTACCACCTAGGCCCCATTCAACAAGCAGTCAATTCAGCGACTTGGTTTATTAAATCTTTCCAAAGCATTCCCTTTAGTTTTCATAGAAAAATGTCTTTGTTTTCATACTGATATTTTATTGGTTTATATAATATCTAGTAAAATATACATAATAATAAGTACACCTGGCATAAATGGGGTTAGAAAAAAACATAGTTGACTTTTGGTTTGAAGAGGATTCAATGGTGGCCACAAGAGTTCATGGGACCCTAAAGTAAAAGCTCCCAGGTGGGGGGGGGAGCTCTCGGTGGGCTCCAGGCAGCAGTCACTGTGTTGTAGTCACAGAATGGAAGCATTAGTTATTCAGCAAGTCAGCAAAATAGAGATTGGTGAAGAGCTTATATTGTTCTATATAGAACATATTCCTCTAAAAGCTACATGGTAACTGATGTTCATCAGTTACTGTTGCATTGAAATGGAACTTGTCAGGAAGTGCTCCTCATTTTATAGTAGGATGGCTTGACTTTAAATATATAAGCCCTTCATATTTTCTTTTGGGGAACTGTCAGTCCAAAACAGAAAAAAAAAACCAAGTCTAAAAATTTTTAAATCTGTAGCAGAATCAAGGCAGAAGCACATAAGGAATAATTAGAGTTTGATGTAAGGAAAAGAGTTTAAGAAGTCTATTTAAGCCACAATTTTATTCATTTCTTATATTAAGGATTGCTCCAAATGAGCACCTACTCATTTTTTAAAAACTGTATTTTTGTCAGTGTTTATAAAATTATAAAATGATTATTTGCAAAAGCCACCTTAGGATTTTTTTACAACCTTCAAAAACACAAAATCAGTGGATAATTCTAATTTCCAAAATAGGTGACTTGAGACAAAAAGTTATCCTGTCCTGTATTTCCTTGAAGTTACCCTGAAGGTCCACAAAAGCAAAGACTATGATAAGGCACAATTCCTCAAAGTTTCTCCTTCGACATGGAGCTCCCGTATCTGTTATTCCACCTCACCCTCTTTTAAATCTAAGCCTTTGGTGGGGCTATCTGAAGGCAGGACCTTGGTCACGTGCTGGCTCGCTGGCTACATGGATGGTTAAGTTAGTTTCTTGCTCTACCTTGGCATTCCAGGCCTCATAAGTTACAAAGTCCTGAAGCATAAGGTATTAAAATTATAGATTATGATAATTGTATACAACAGCCAGTAATCAAATCATACTATCATATGTCAAAACACATCTTTTTCTCCTTTTTTTTAAGATGGGGTCTCCCCATGTTGCCCAGGCTGGGGTGCAGTGCCTACTCACAGACACCGTCATGGCACTCTGCAGCCTGGAACTCCCGGGCTCAAGTGATCCTCCCCTTCAGCATCCCCAGTAGCTGGGACTACAGGCATTCACCCCTGTGCCCAGCTCTAAAATGAATTATTTTTAAGAGTAAAGGATATAAGTGTGAATATCTCAGTTCCTTATTTTAAAATAGAATCAAATTTAACAAAGATTAGGTTATCTAAAATTAAAAACAAAAAAGAAAACTCAAAAGCATTTAATCATTGAAGATTATTTCTATATGTGATAACCATGCCACATTTGGTCTTTTGAGTAAGTCTCAAAAATCCATTTTAGTGGATATATTTCATTCAGTGAGCATTTGGATGACCATTAACAGCTTTTAGGTTTCTCAGAGATTTTTAATTATGACAGGACGGGTAGGCATGCAATGTAACACCAAAAAACAGCAATACATTACTTCCATGACACTTACTTAAGAAGCAAGGGAGTTTGTTGCTGAGTACTTTAGTCGATAAAACACTCATTTTTCACCTCTCAGATCTCAGTTCCAGTTGTCTGATTCCTTAAGTAAAATTAATTTTGCTATGTCAACTATGCTACCATTAGTTGATAATCCAGGAGGCAACAGATGCCTCGCATATTTCATCCTTCATGCACTTCGTGGTTTTCTGAACGTAGGATGGATTCAAACGGGAGAGCCTAGAGACTGCTAAGTTTAGTTTTGGCTCAGAAATTGTAAAAGTTTGTGAAATTGTAAAAGTTTGTTAAATTGTTAGCAGTTTTGAGCAGAACCAGTGGGACACTTGGGGTAATTATTTCAATTTCTGTAGGGGAAAAAATATTGGCAGAGTTAACTAAAGATGTCTTATACTCACTGGATTCAGAATTCACTTGTGTTTCTTACATTAACTTTGTGGGGTTACAAAGTACTTTGAGAGTTCTAGTGTTCTGTGCTTGCCTCCCATGCAGGCCTCTGAAGTCCTGCAGGTTAAGGATGAAATCCCCAATGTCTATTACAGTGACTTGCACAGAAGACGTGCTTAAAACATGGGAGAAGAAACAGGGTTTCATTTGCACGATCACCAAAGCTCACTGGGAACATTATCAAAGAGGATTTTGGAAGGAAGGATCAGATCCCAGAATACAGGAATTAAGACTGAAAAGATGATGGAAGTAGAAGGAGCTTTCCAGGTGTACATACCTCAGATAGACAGGAAACTCAGGTAGAAATAAGAAATAATCAGATGTCTGAGCTTTCTTTCCTCAGCTGCCGATGGAGTTGGAGGCAGAGAGTACACTACACTTTTAGGTGAGTGCTTTTAGGTTCTATCCAAATGTCCTCCAACTCTGCCTTGGAAAAGCTTATGATAAGTGCCTTGAGTGAGGGGCATTAGCAAACTCAAAGAATGAGGTCAGCCTTCCAGGAGTCTTGAAGAAGCAGGAGGGAAAACTCAACCGTGGGGCACTTTGGGACTTTAACGACACGCGTTGGTGCAGAAGGAAGCCTGGTGATCCGCCCTGGCTCACAGCCCAGCTGCAGGGCTGGCTTTGAGGGTGGGGCATGGCCTTCCCAGTCATCATTTCCACACCTGGGCTGGATATGAGATAACGTCACTTACCAAGAGGGTCTAGAGTGGTTGATGGTGACATTTAGCTGCCCGTCAGGGCTGACAGGTGGTTGAGCTAAGAGAAGTCCCGTGGGCAGGGGCATGAAAAGTCAATTGTCTCCAAGGAGAACGCAAGAGCCACCTGGAGCCATCTGGGAATGGCAGTGGCCTCCCGAGGAAAAGCCCAATGTGTTTCTGGGCCCAGACTCAAAGTAGCGGATGTACTCACACAACTTTACACAGATTTAACCCACACTACAACTTACACATGAAGCAAAAAACGTAGTTAAGCTATTCTGTCTATAACTGGTCTCTCAAGAGTCCTTAATAGGAATATGAGGTACAGAGAAAAGGTAGTTTTTCCTGTTTCCCATTCAAGTTTCTGGAGAAAGATTGCCTTTTAGACTGTACCATACCACTCTGAAACACGACCACCTCAAAATAAATTTGGTGGCTCCTTGTCATCAGGCAGAGGAAAGCCTCGATGCTCAGCTTTCTTGGGCTGCGGTAGGTTCCACCTCCGAAACGGCCTAGGTGGCACTCGGAAGCCCCCATGGCCCCGGGGCGGGGCTGGGAAAGGGACAAGTTGCCAACTAATGGACCTGTCAGTCATTGGACCAGCTTTGGGTAAAGGTGAGGCGATTCCTCAGAAGTCGGGAGGGAAACACCTAGCAGGGAGCTGGATGGAGAATGTGGACTGTATCTGGCTTTTTCATGGGCTGCACTGGATTTTCTGGTTGTCTCCCATCTTTTCGCTCTTTTGTTTTTCGATAACAGAAGGGACTAGCTGCTGTCATCTTATATGTCATTAGAAAGGAGATAAAACTGCCTTTCAATGTGCTTCAACATGAAAACAATCTTAAGATAACATAGAGTAAACATAATGAATATTATTTCTGAATGGCCCCCCAAACAAGATACCTCTTTAATAATTGAGATTTTAATGTAAGAAAATTATGCTTACATTGAAGCCATACAATCTTTTCTCTTTTTCTTCTCTACATATAAAAGACATCTCAGTCTACCTGCACTAGGAGCATTTGCTTTATGAAGGTTGCCCTTTAAATAGGATTCAAGTAGTGAAGAGCTATGTTAATATAATGTGAGCTCGTTCATCTAACCTAAGTTTCATAAAAATTGTGGGTTATAGGCTTTGCTAAAATGTTAAATTTTACTTTTTTTCATCATCTTATCTGATTAAAAAGAGAAGGTATCATTGGGGATAATACAATGATACGATAGTGTTTTAGAGTTTAAAAATCTAATTATTAGTAATTCTCACTTTTTCTTTTAAAATAAGTACAGTTTTACCATCTAGGGACACAATTAGCATCTGGTTATCAACAGAGCCAGGAATAAAGTGAAGTGATTGAAGTGCCCTGGTCCTCACCCTGCTTACCAAGAAGTTAGACAAGTTAGGAACAGCCTCATCATTCCTGAACTTTTGAGGCAATTATTGCCAAATCTAGTAAACTGAAAAATATGAAGACAAAAGATACAGATTTTAGAGAGAATGATGTGACCAAAATAGAGAACATTATGTTTTGAGTTGACTGTAAGTTATTGGAAATCAGAGAGAAGAAATGAAAAAGGGATGTTTAATTCTCGTAAGGTTTTCTCTGCCGTGAACATTTTCCTATGGAAAGAGAAGACTAGGAACACCGCCCTGCTAACGAGAGCGATGCCTCAAAATCACAGCACCCAGATTTTGAACTTTTGAGCACATTGTTCAGAAATATAGTTCAGAAAAGCCCCACAATAAATTCTTGAGCCTTTCCCTATGTATTGTTTACATTATGCTTTCCTATTTATCCAGTCCCCTGTTGATTTGAATTAGGTGGTAAAAGGATATTTGATTATGTTAGATTTCTGCCCTAAGGTTAATGAGTAATGTTTGTGATCTAAAACAGGGATATTACATTGATAGTGTCAGGAATGCCCCCCACTGTGCCAAAAAGGTGTCAAAATGCCAATAACCAAGTGTGTGGTGAAGGTCATAGAGACTATATCTGGCCACTTGGTGGGCAGATCATAAACTCTTAATCAGTGGTACTTGGGCTGGGAAAGCCTCATAATTTATCCACACATGTCTTTTCTTCTGTACCACCACACCCCATCAATTCACAGCCTAGGGCTTTAAACATTTTCATGAGCAAATCTCAAGGTCTTTCTTTCTAACTCCCCTGTAAATAGGTGGCAAAGAGAGGCATCTCCTTTGTTTTCAAAAGTCGAATTATTTCAGACCTCCAATGCAGCTCATTCATTTCATCTTTTAAAAAATAAATTACACATATGAATTGAGCATCTTTAAAAGATTATGCCCTTCAACTTCTCTGAAATCATGAGGTTATATTTAAATCTCACAGCTGTGGCAGGAAGGGGCCCTACATCATCATGGACTTCAGAACCAGTTTATGGAATTTCTAATCCATTTAATGTGTTGGCAGATACAGAGACTGCCCCAACTCCCCACTTGTCTGGTTTTAAAGTGGATTTAAACATTTTGCATCTGTTTTATCCAATTTAATTTTCCATGATCATTTGCAAGGATATTTCTTTCTCTCCCTCATTCAACATTTATGGAGTGCCTACACTGTGCCAGGCAGAATTCAGAGATGTGGCCTATTAGTGGAGAGAACAGACATGTTTGTGAACTTCGTTTTTATATAATTTTCTATTTTATTTTGACTCATTTTATATGTGGACTATTTCTATGTCACTGGTATTCAGTGAGATCAGGAACGTGTAAGTTAAACACTATTCTTTGTATAAGAGGTGAACCTGATAATTTGTTGCATTATTTTTGTACAGTAATCAGCTATGTTTTTTCCTCTATGCATCCAAAGTCAAAGGGAACAGTTCTTTTTTTCCTTTTCAAATTTATTTAGTTCTACTCTATCACCTACCAATCAGATATTTAAGACTTGGTAGGCAGATTAACTATGATTCAAATCCTCTGAAACTCACATCTAGGACAATGCTAGGGGGGAAGAAAGATCAAAAAAAAGTAAATTCTTGTAACCTCAGAAAAAGTGGTTCACTTCTGCCTCTGGCTTCCTTTTACATTTCCATCAACTCCATCATGAGCTTGCCTTTTAATTCATTGGGGAGAAAAATAAAAGATGGGAAAAGCCTTGCGTGTTGTGGCATGTGGCACTTACATTTTTAGATGGAGACTTTTCCAGTTGCCCTATTGAACTCCTGCTGCAACTGGCTCCTACTGGTAGGACACAGCTGTGGAATGTGTTAGGTTTCCACGCTGCATGCTCTGCAGTCCTGTCGATATTCCCACTGTCGGAATTATGCTTGTATCATAAGACATCGGAGACTTGGGTCAGAGGTTAGAAGGCATTTCGACTCAAGTCTTCTTCCAGCCATGGCTGAAGAAGTTTTCTTATTTTTAGACTTACAACTTTCAACAAACAATAACGGTCTTCCTATAGAAATAGGATGTTATATCTTAAGTGTAAATGATCTCACACACTGTCCAAAAGAATTTGAATCCTATTCCTGCCCTCCCCTCGAGAGCCTTTCTCTGCCATGGGTTATGCGCAGTGCCCGGGGAATTGTTAATCTTTTAATGTGAATGTGTGGGAAATGGAGGCACTATAAAAGCAACCCATTGTGAGAAATGCAGCTTGACTTTTTAAAAGGAAATTTAAATAGTTGCATTTCTAAATAATAATTCATCTTTGTACAGAAAGATTTTTCTTCAAAAAAGAACATGTACAATATAAGCAAAAGCTTTATTAATTAGAAAAATATACTCTGATGAGTGATTTTTGACAGCATTACCATCTCTTTGTATAGCTTTGGTAAAAAGATAATAGAAATAAAACTTAATTTCAAGCAAGGTAATATGTGTGCAAGTTAACGTCTGGTAACATTAGATACCGAAACCACATAATCAGAGAGCTGTATTTAATGAGTGAATATTTTATTTGGGGGTTTCTGGAGCTTATCAAAGAAATTTAGTAGCTTTCATGGCTTTTTCACATACAGATAAATCTGTAATAAAACATGTATAAAAAACATTCTCTCAGATGATGCAGGTGTTCAAAGAAGTAACTGCTACAATTTGTCTTCATTCTTATTTCTGATTTTTACTCCTCAGATTTCATCTTGGCTACAATTTTGAATTAGCTATCTCGTGAAAAATATCTCAATTAAGATTTGTGTACTCACAATATACGAAGCTGTGATACAGATACACTTAAAAATAGGTTACCTCATTTAAAAAAATTGTGGCAGCACATCATTTATTTCCCCATTATAGTTTCTGCATCTCAGAGAAAGGATGACTCAAAGTTGTGGTTTTGTTAACCAAAACAGATTACTAAATTAGCATAAACTCAATCAGTGGGAAAACTGGCAGCCAGCACAGTTATTTATGATGTGCCAAATGGAAAATCATGCTCTGACTTTGAAGATTTGCTAACAAGGCACATTGCTAATTCCTGGGAGGAAAAAAACACTATTCCAAAATATTTGTACATGAAAGTAATTCTATAATATTTATGAAAAGGTTTCATGGCTTATATATGTTGATATAGCATTATTTGGCAAATAATTTATAGAATTATGTATTTTGACTAAAAAACAAAGCAACTGAGAAATAGCAATCATTGAATTACAAGAAACAGGTTTTTAAATATTTTTAAGACATTTCAAATGAACAGATTTTTTTTGATTTATCCATAGTTATATGTTAAAGTAACCTCCCTTTCTGATTTACACTTTGTAAATATTGTAATAATTTTTTCATCACTAAATCATGGAAATATTTTTATAATACTACCAAATTGATGAGACCACTGGGCTACTGTGTACAGGTAAACTGTTAATTTTATTAATTTCATAACAATGGAAAATATGAATCTATATTGCCTTTGGTGCATTTAAAGTAGGAAAGAAATTTGTCTATATAGTCATAAAAATATTTTAGCATAATGGATTACCTTGTTCAGATGGTATCTATGCCTAAGTTGCATTATTGTAGCAATGACACTTATTTCCAACAAAAACAAACTGATTTTAAGTTATAATTTGGAAATTTATGAATTAGAAACACTAAAAATATTTGTATGAATATTATTCCCACACTAAATATGTATAGGCACTACAACTGGGTATAGAAAAAGTAGCAAAGTATACTTTCAATCCAATTCAACAAGTGCTTAGTAAGTCTCTACACCATGCACCCAGAACTGTTCTAATGCAAAAAAGTATTACAAGTGGGGCCTGTTATCAAGAGCCTTACAACTTGGTAAAATAGATGTTATGCTTCCATGAATAATGTTTATTTATAGCAATACAAATTTGATTGCAGTTGTTGAGAGGTTGGTATATTGTAACGTTAGAAGAGAGAACTACGTATAATATAGACTCCAGTGTTTAGAAAAGTCTTCATGGACAAGGAAAGACTTAATCTGGAAGAAGTACAGACATTTCAGTTAGTGGAATAAGAAAAAAAACGCCAAGACCAGCTAAGAAGAAATTGTTTAGAACGTTAATGAGCAGAGCTAATTTGCATGAATAAGGAAGAAGTCTAAGGAAATAATGAGGGATAAACATGGAAAGGAAATCTAGTTTTGATCAGATTTGGAGGACTTTAAATAAACACTTTTATAATATGGTAATTTCTGTATTCTAGACCTTGCTAGTGAAATTGGCATCAATCTCATAAAGCTTTAAAGATACTAAAAGATCTGAGGGAGCAGTGTTTCGGAAAGACTAATCCAACAGTAATAGTTAGGATGTATTGGGGGGGGACACAGAACAGAGTCAAGAAAACTAAAATAATGCAAACAGGTAGTTGCTATTGGGACATACCTGGATAGCAGTAGAGGTGCTGAAAAGAAGTGGGTGTCAGAGAGATTATTTATTTTCCATTCGGCAATTCAAGTCCTCATCTAAAATTTTTCTTTTATGTGCTGCAGTTGTGATCGATTAAAGATGTCTGCAAAGCCTTTGCTGCATCTCTCATGGAGAAGTGTCCAGTTTTCCTCTTTTTGAGTTTTGGCTGGGTTTAGAGACTCGCTTGAAAAATAGAATGCAGCACAAGTGATATTCTGAGATTTCCTGGATTATAAGTCATAGGTCAAAAAGGACCTACAGTCTGCCCAGTCTGCTTGGAACACTTGGCTCCAGGAACCTGGCTGCCCAAGAGGGGCCAAGATAGAGAGGAACCAAGGCCCCAGACAATAGCCTCGGCTGGGCTCCCAACCCACAGCCAGCCCCAACCAACCACCCACCGTGGAAGGGAGCCCAGTTGGAGTGGATTCTCCAGCCCAGGAGAGCTGTACCAGTTCATTCCACGAGAAGCAAGAAGGAGTCGCCCAGCTGAGTCCTTCCCAAATTCTAGCACGCAAAATTGTAAACAAAATAAAACTATTTTAAGTCCCCAAAGTTTGAATGCAGTTTGTTATGCAGTAGTAGATAATCAGGACAGGAGTACATAACAGTATTTAAAGGCAACACAGAACTAACCAAGAAGAGCAAATTATAGGTGATAACGTTTGTTTCCAATTATTACTGTTATTGAAACATTAAATCCTTCCTGAGTAAGGGATCCAGACGAAATGGAAGTAATAGGAAAAGTCTTGACTGTGTTATGAGGCCTTGGAGATAATAAAACCCCATTACAAGATTTCAGAAACACAGAATAAAAAATGTGTTCAAAATTCCATGACACTGAAATCCATGAGTGTTATTTCTTTCCTTTCTCACTGAAATTTATTAGAAGATAATAATTTGTGCATTCCCTATGTTATTTAAAAGCTATTTTCTCCTTTTTTATATGTATGAGTTTATTTTTGTCATGAGAACACTTAATATCTACTCTCTTAAACAAATTTTGAGTGTATGATACATTATCATTAACTACAGTTGCCATGCTCCAAATTAGAGCTCTAGAATTTATTCATCTTACGACTGAAAAGTTTTGTCTTTCGACCAAGATATCTCCATCTCTCCCACCCCCGGCCCCTGGCAATCACCATTCTAATCTCTATTCCTCTAAAGTCAACTTTTTTTTTTTTTTTTTTTAGACACCACATACAAATGATATGCCATGTTTGTCCTCTGTCTGGCTTATTTCAGTTAGCATAATGTCCTCTAAGTGCATCCACCTTGTAGCAGAGGATCTTCTTTTTAAAGCCTGAATGTTATTCCATTATATACATATATATATATATATACACACACACACACATATATACATGTGTGTATACGTATACACGTTTTCTTTATTCATTCCTCTGTCGATAAACATCTGAGTTGTTTCCATATCTTGGCCATATGAATAATGCTGCAATAAACATGAGAGTGCAGCTAGCTCTCCAATATACCTATTTCATTTCTTCTAGATATATATCTAGAAGTGAGATTGCCAGATCATATAGCAGTTCTATTTTTAATTTTTTGAGGAACCCACAATACCCATACCATCTCCCATACTGGCTATACCAATTTACATTCGCACCAATGGTGTGCAAGCATTCCCTTTTCTCCACACCCTCACCAAAATCTATTTCTTGTCTTTTTTAAAATGACCATCCTAAGAGGTATGAAATGATATCTCATTGTGGTTTTGATTTGTATTTCCCATGATTAGTGCTGTTGAACTACCTTTTCATATACCTGTTGGCCATTTGTTAATATGTTTTCTTTGGGAAAATGTCTATGCAGGTCCTTTGCCTATTTTTAAATCAAGTTGTTTATTTTTCTTGCTATTGAGTTGTGTGAGTTCCTTATATATTTTGAATATTCATCCATTATCGGATATGTGGTTTGCAAATATTTTCTCCCAATCTGTAGCTTGCTTTTTTACTTTGTTGACTGTTTCATTGGCTGTGCAGAATCTTTTTGGCTTAATGTAGTCCCACTTGTTTATTTGTGCTTTTGTTGCCTGTACTTTTGGTATATTTAAAAAGTTATTTTCAAGACTAATATCAAGAAGCTTGTTTTCTTCTAGGAATTTTACGATTTCAGGTCTTACATTTAAGTCTTTAATCTACTTTGAGTTGGTTTGTGTGTGTGGTTTAAGACAAGAGTCCGATTTCATTCTTTTGTATGTGTATATCCACTTTTCCCAGTATTGTCTATTGAAGAGACTATCCTATCCCCATTGTATATTCTTGGCATCCTCATCAAAGATTAGTTGATTGGGTATGTGTGGGTTTATTTCTGGGATCTCTATTCTATTGGTCTGTATATAATATTTTTTCTATGCCAGCACCATACTGTTTTTTGATTACTATAGCTTTATAATATGCTGTTCACTCTTAGTAACAACACAGGTTTGAACTGTGTGTATCCACTTATACGTGGATTTTTTTCAATAAAATTTTACAACAGGTGTGCCTTCCTCTCCTGCCTACCCTTCCACCTCCTTCACCTCTTCCCTCTCTGCCACCCCTGAGACAGCAAGACCAACCTTCCTCTTCCTCCTGCTCCTCAGGGTACTCAACGTGAAGATGACACAAAAGGATGAAGACCTTTATGATGATCCACTTCCATTTAATGAATAGTAAATGTATTTTTCTCTCCTTTCTGATTTTAATAACATTTGCTTTTCTCTAGCTTACTCTATTGTAAGAATACAGTATATGACACATATGTGCAAAATATGTGTTAACCATTTATGTTATTGACAAGGCTTCTGGTCAGCAGTAGGCTATTAGTAGTTAGGTTTAATAGGGGAGTCGAAAGACACATGTGGATTTTCAACTGTGTGGGGGGTTGGCACTCCTAACCTTTGTGCTGTTTCAGGGTCAAATGTAGTACGAAATAAAAAGCTATGATGCCTCCAGCTTTGTTCTTTCTCAAGATTGCTTTAACTGTATGAGGTATATTTTGTGGTTCTATACAAATTTTAGGATTGTTTTTTCTATTTCTGTGGAAAATGCCATTGGAATTTTGGTAGTGATTGAATTGAATCTATAGGTCACTTTAAGTAGGATGGGAATTTTGATAATATTAATTTTCAAGTATTTGAACATGGGATGTCTTTCCATTTTACTTGTATCTCCTTCAATTTTTTTCAATGTTTTAGTTTTCAGTGTACAGATCTTTCACCTTGGTTAAATCTATGCCTATTTTATTCTTTTTGATGCTATTTTCAAAAGGATTCTTTTCTTAGTTTCATTTTCAAGTAGTTTGTTATTATTGTATAAAAAATACAACTGATGTCTATATCCTGTCCGTTTACTGAATTTGTTTATTAGTGTTAACAGTTTTTTGGTAGAGTCTTTGGGTTTTCTATAAGATCTTATCTGCAGAGACAATTCTATTTCTTGCTTTTCAGTTTGTATTCTTTTCTCCTTCCTTCCCTTTCCTTTCACCTAATTGTTGAACAAAAGTGGCAAGAGTGGTCAACTTTGTCATGTATCCTGATCTTAAGGGAAAAGCTTTCAGTTTTTTTACTGTTGAGTCAGGTGTTAGCTGTAGGCTTGTCATGTGTGAACTTTGTCATGTTGGAGGTATATTTTTCCCATGCTTAAATTTAGTAAGAGTTTTTAATCATGAAATGTTAAATTTTTTCAAATGTTTTTCCTGCATCTATTGAGACAATCATCATTTTTATCCTTCATTCTGTTAATGAGGTATGTCACATTTACTAATTTGCATATATTGAACCATCCTTGTATCCCAAGGTTAAATCCCATTTGACCACGGTGTATGATTCTTTTAACGTGATGTTGAATTCACTGTGCTAGTATTTTTTTGAGGATTTTTGTATCTATATTCACTAGGAACATTAGCCTGTAATTTTCTTTACTGGTGGTGTCCTTAATCTGGCTTTGGTATCAGAGCAATGCTGGTCTCATAAAATAAGTTTGGATGTGGTTCCTTCCTCTTCAAATTTTTTGAAGACTTTTGGAAGGGTTGTATTAATTCTTTAAATGTCTGATAGACTTCACTAGTGAAGCCATTTGGTCTTGGGCTTTTCTTTGTTGGAAAGTTTTTGATTACTGATTCAGTCACCTTGTTATAGATCTGTTCAAATTTTCTATTTCTTCATAATTCAGTCTTGGTAAGTTGTATGTTTTTATCCATTTCTTCTAGGTTACATAAAATGTTGTCATGAGATTATTTATAGGAGTCTCTTATAATCCTTTGTATTTTTATTTTATCAGTTATAATATATGCCCTTTTGTTTATAAATTATTTATAGGGTCATCCATCTTTTTCTTGGTTAGTCTAGCTGAAGTTTTGTCAATTTTTTTATCTGTTCAAACAACCAAGTCTTAGCTTTGTTGACATTTTCTATTTCCTCTTTTTGGAATTCCTTCTTGGCCTGCTTTTGGCTGTGTCTCATAAGTTTTGGTCTGCTGTGTTGCCATTTTTGTTTGATTGGCATGTTGTGTTGCCATTTATTTCCAATAAAAACAAACTGATTTTAACAGTTATAATTTGGGATTCTACCCAGAGTATTTTCTACAAACATCTTATTGTTATTAAACATTTATGTTATTAAACATTCATTTAAAACATTTAAATGTAGTGCTAGAAATGCTTGAGAAATATCACAATTTTGCTTTCTCTTACCATAACAGATGCTTGAATTCCTTTCTACTTTGATTGTATAAATCTAATGCCAAAATCACATAGCAGTTAACATACATCATTAAAATAGAATATAAATTCTAGTAATAAAAAGTAATAAAAATAATTTAAAGATCACATCATAACAATTTCGAGTATTATAAACAGACTTTTAATAGTTACAATTCATTGAGCCCCTTTGTTAGGTTTTTTTTCCATTAAACTAGCGTTGAATTCTCTCAAAGAAAATTTAATTTTGTGTTCCTGTTACAATAATAATGTAGAAAATGAATGTATGCATACACTGAATCATGCAGATGACCATGTTATCTTGAGTATGGCCACCCATGTTCAGTCCTCATGTTTGTGCATGTGTCTACGATCCCATTTAAATTAATTGAAAGCCAAATAGTTTTTTATTCATTCAGCACATTGTAAAATTAACAGTAGTTTGAATGGAGAAAAGTGGTGGGAAAATTGCATAATTATGGATTAATTATAACTGTAGAGTAGACAGAAAATTGACAAGTCATCTTAACAAATGAACAAGAACTCTATATTACAGCATTAGGTACCACATTTGAGCTATGAAGGGATATATTTGGAAGATCCTATTTGCTCAATTTGCAACAATTCATTTGAAGTATGGTGATAATGAAGAATGAAAAATGTTTCTGCCCAGGTTCCAGAAATAAGTGGTTTAGATATCAATTTAATGTTGATTTCAGTAGCACCTAATTTCACCCCAACCTCAAGTAAACAGTTTTACAGAGTTTTGTCAAGAACTGCCTTGTTAATATTGACATGTGAGACTAAAACTGGATCTCTACCTTTCACTTTATGGCCATTTCTCTTTTTTCATGGAATAACATCTTTATTTTTAAAAAAACTTCAAGATTGAAGAAGTACAGTTTCCATCAGTCTGCCAGACTTCAAACTTTACAACATGGCTATAGTAACCAAAACAGCATGGTACTGGCACAAGAACAGATATACAGACCTCTGGAAAAGGACTGAGAGCCCAGATACAAAACCATCCTCATATCGTCATCTAATCTTTGACAAAGCAGAAAAAAGTATGGCTGTGTTTTTATTTGCAAATGACTAATAGAATAATTATTTTACATAGAAAGCAACATACCCTACAGAACTGGCTTCTCTAGAAATTTAAGTAGCTATATGCTCAAAACAGTAGGAAAAGATAAGAAAACAAATTGTTTACTTAAGTCATAAGTTATTTGTTATATTTAATTTTTCAGGTTAACAAAATTTTTAATTTAGTAATTCTAATTTTTTCCTTATATCTTAAGCCTTCTACTTTTTTTCCTTCAAAGAAATCACACCCTGCTGGGGTAAATTCCCTAAGCACAAGCTTTCTAATCACAGGAAAGTTTTGTACATCACATAATATCTGTGTTTATGGCACAATATGTCATTTCGGTTTTTTGTGTTTCTCCTGACGTCTGTACTAATACTGAAAAGATGCAATTGAGTCATCAAAAACACAACTTCATACTAAATAAAGGCACATTAGGGAAGAGGAGAGACTCCAAGGCAACAGATTCCTATAGCGGTCCTTTTCTACAAGTACTAAGGTAATTAGCCTCAACAGGAGATAATTTCAGTTCACAGGGGTTGCTGTTGTTTTAAGTCTTTCTGGGAAATTTGGATTTTCCATTGATAGCAGTTTTAACATGTCACACTGGAGCCAGAGTGAATTAAAGTGAAGAGCTACACAGTCTAAACAAACATTCCTTCCCATTATCAGAAGCCTGACAACATAATAGCATAAACTATAGTCATGTGGTCACATTCACAAGTAATGCAGGAACAATTAAAAAAGTCAAAGAAATGCTACATTTCCTAAATCAGACTGGAGTTCAGGTAAGCATGTTTAAAATCACTACTTCTCCCCCTTCCCCTGCAAGTTTTGTATTGTGTTCTAAGTTGAAAAAAATATATAGCAATGTTTGTTTGAATCATGATTAGTCTACCTCTAGCCTGTGTTTTGTAAAATTAAGGTAGACTGTGGTAACATTGCAGTATAATTCAGGTATTTAAACCTTGGAAACACTATTTGACTTGGCATGCTTAATTTTTTTATATTTTT
>CM052440.1:146696562-146755715 GCA_028533085.1 Varecia variegata | reverse complement strand
GTGAGAGAGAGCTGGGAAACACGGTGGTTGGCGACAGGTAACCAAGCGAAAGGGAGAGGGCCAGGGGATGCCGGCACTGAGCAGAGAGGGTAGCAGCCGCATTTACGGATCCAGCCTCTTTCTCCCCCACTTAGCAGGCTAGAGACCTCACTTTTGAGTTCTGGTTTTCTTAATTTTATTACGATAGTTTTTGAACCTGCTATTTTACCTCAAGTTTATTTTCTTCCACTGTAGTATTTGTTAAAATGAAAGATTTTAGTATGCTCAGTTTATACTATTTCTGTTAAACTGAGTAAACTTTTATAGCAGAAATAACGCAAGGAAGTAAAGTTTCCAGGGAATTGTCAGTACGATAAGCTTTCACATTTACGCATATGTATGGCCAAACCCCAATGCCAGTTCACAGCAAAGAGCAACATCTTTAAGGTCATTAGACCAATGGATATAAAATGTTTGATGGTGTCACTGAGTTCAACCAGCTGTAATGGAAGGAGATAAAGAAACTTTAACCAAGAGCTCCGTATGGGAAATAACAAATGTATCTCCTTCTTGGGTTAAAAACAACAACTAGCCTTACGAGGCAGACGAATGGGGTGAGGGAAGAACGGAGTGGAACACACTGGCACTGTGTTCCCTTCACTGAGAGCCATTATGCCAAGGCTATTAAATTCTTCCTGAAGAGAACCTTCTGCCTGGCTAAACTCAAGTTTAATCATGCCATGCGCTTCCAGACCATGCAGATTTCTGATCCAAAACAATTTTATTCCCAGCCCATTACACAATTAAAAATCCCTCTGGATCAAGGCACAGAAAAAAAAAAGGACCTACAATGGACCAGGGATTACAGTCTGCAAAGCTTCACCAGCCAAGAAAGGAAAGTGCCAATGGAAACTTTGAACATTAAAACAGTTCAAAAGGTGCACTGGGTGTTACTGGAATATACCGTACAGCTCTCAGTTTCTAAGAGTCATCCCTGGAGAAATGACATTAATAACCGAGTTGACAATAGTCTCAAGCTCATTTAATGTTATTTTAGGTTTTACTCTACCTGCTGAGTGCATAGGAAGAATTGTGTTATTTTATGTTGTGAGTGACTTTGTAAAGTATTTTTTTTCTTCTTTAGCACATCAAAATTTTAAAAAAAAGTTGATCCACTCAGGGAAAGTATTTACAGATTTAATAGTCATTCAATAAACATTCAGCCAACAAGTATTTATTGAACACTGTCTAGGTCTAAACCTGCTTTAAGTTTTACAAAATAAAGCAAATCTAGAAAATATGGTCCCCGTTTTTAATCCTACCAAGAAGATATATGGCATGAAGAAGTGTACATGATCAAAGATTCCTGAGGGAGAGGACAAGTTAGCTGCTCCCTGCCCAGTATGTTTTGGGGTTACCATGGAACAGCACCTGCTACCAGTTAGTATCGATGGAATGGGAAGAACCTAAAACCCCATTTAGCTTAACTTGCCATTTAACACTGTTTGTCTTCAATGCAAATCACTTAGTATTCTCTTGGTGTCTATTTCCTCAGCAACAAAATGGAAATACCTTCTTTCATTCATAAAAATTGTGGTCAGATTAAAGGGTGAGATAAGGCACGTAAAAATTATTTTTGTTTTTGCTTACGTAGTTTAATTTGGAGCTCACTGAGGTTCGTTTACTAAGTGCAAGGCTCTGTGCTAAGTGCTTAATAGGTATGTCATTTGTACTCAAGACAATCTTTCAAATCTTATATATGATGCATCAATTCCATTATTTTTCCTGTCCAACAGATGAGGAAACTAAGACTTAAGGAAATTAAGTGAAAGGTGTGCTAAGATCACATTGTAGTAAATGAAAGTATTCAAAACCTAGGTTTTTCTGAATCCACGGAGCACACAACCAATATGCTCTATTGCCATCGTTTTTGTGCAAAAAAAGCTATTGATTTCTAAACTATTTTTTATCAATTCCTTCTCTGAAATTCCTACATTTAATCATCAATAGTGTCTCCAAAATATCACTATTAAAATATTCAGGCTAAATGGGTAATGAGACTAGGGTGGGTGGTTCCACCCTTCTCCTGTTAGATTAGTTATCCAATTGATTGCCTTTGAAAGCAACAGAAAAACATGACACCGAGGGGATGAAGCATGTGACTTAAGTGTCCATGAGAAAGATACAGGAAAAAAGGTTGGCACCCACAAGCCCCAGATACAGGCCCCAAGCAAGGTTCACTGGACGAGGGAGCAGGCCTTGGATGGTGGTCTTGGACTTTGAGGGAAGCCTGTTCAGAGAAAGAATGGAAAGGATGCACCTGAAGGAGAATGATAAACATACAAAGGAAGTGATGCCGTCCTTGTATTGCCTCTTCATGTCTCGCCTTGACTTTGTTATTAATTGGGTGGAGTGGATTAGAGAGAAGCAATGATAAGAAAAGTAGCAAACAGCAATATCACTTCTTTGGACTAGATTGAAGCTAACCAAAATCATTTATTGATTAATAAAAACCCTCTCTGCTCAATTATAAAAAAAAGGAAGATCATATAGTCATATAAAATTGACTCGTGCACAAAGAAAAAGATATTGGGTATGATATTTGTATACATTGGATATGTAGTTATATTTTGAGATTATAATCATAAAGGGATTCTAGTAGAATGATTGCTATGAAGTAGTTTGGTAAAAGCCAGTTTTGATTAAAACTTGAATTAAGCAAGTTCCTAATTGTCTGGAGATTCCTAATATGGAGTGTAAGGGACACTGCTGCAGAGGACGCTGGGAAATGTAGTTTACCGCAGGACATCCACACCCGCAAGAGGAAGGGGAGAACAGATTTGGGAGGGCAGCCAGTGATCTCTGCCATAAGTTTGTATTTCCAAAATACACCCAGTCCTTGATTACTGATGACCTCCATTACTGTGCTCCTAGAAACCCCACCATTCGCCACCTGCAATATCCTCCTCACTTCTCTGCTTCTGCTCTCGCCTCCCTAAATGTATTCACAACCTAAACCTTGCTAACCTTTCAGCGTGGGTGTTAAAACACACACTAGAGCACGGCATCTTTCTACCCTTAGCCCTGCTCATGGTCTGGCCTCTGCCACTTCCTGACCTCAGCTCTCAGCACACCGTGGGCTGCGTGGCTCCAGCGTGCCCTGAGCGCTTCCGCCCCCAGGACCCTGCGTCCACACAGTGAGCTTCTCTTCTGCCAGCTCTCAAGGCTCAGCCCTCAGCTTGAGGTCTCCCTTCAGACGGCCCCTTCCTGGCATGGCCTTGCCTGGCCACCCCGCTTCAAAAGTTGCATCTCTTTCACCACCCTGACGATACTCTGTGTCCTCCTTGCCCGTTTTATTTTTCTCCTCAGCGCCTTCTATCATCGTGGGTATTTTCTTATTTATCTTGTCTCTTCTCACCTGCTATAGCCCCTTTATGCTGACCCCCAGAAGGTACCGTTCAAGATAGATGTTTTTGTCCGTTTTGTTCTCAGCAACTTGTATAGCACCTCATCCCCATAGTAGTTGCTCAATAAACGCATTTGAATTAAGTAAAGGAGAACAAATGTGTCAGTAAACCTCAAGCATCTGACTTTCCATTTAAAGCAGCACCTGGGTGTGAATACTTAGGAAATAAGGAATCAATCCGATAACAATAACTAATGTAAAGCTATCAGGCCAGGAACTGAAGGAACTATGGAAGGAACCTGAGACTTGGAACTGGGAGATTTTAGTTTAAATTGCCATTTTGAAACTAACTTCTTCATGAAACTGAACAACTAATTTCTGCTCTATTGGCTTCAGTCTTCTCAGATAAGACACAAATACCTACCACCTTCAGGGCTTATAGGGATTTAGAAGTCTAAATATATGAAAAAGACAATGCATTATCTGAAAGTAGCTGCATAAAATTTAAGTTTTAACATTTATTGAGAGAGTAACCACAGAATTTGTTAATTTCAAGCAGTTTATCTGGGTCATTTGTTATAAAACAGTCCTTTTCTATTTAATGTTTCAGTTTCTAATCCCTACAGTTGTGGTGAACCCCAAAGATGGCTTGAATATGTTTAATAATCATAGGAATAGTAATTGATAACTTCTTGTATCTAACTTAAATATGTTCATATAAGTTATTGCATTAAATCTTCATAGAAGCCTTAGGAAGGTAGGTACCTATAGAAACATGTAGGATATGATTATAGCAGGCTTTAAGATCATAATGAAATAAATATAATTTAATGATTTAGAAATACTTCAAGTTAACACTAAGGCATTATTAAAATATTGTGTAAACACAGAATAAGTATTTTTTTCCTGAAATGAGTGGTTACTTACATGGTATACTATTTCACTTTTCTCCCACGATCATTGTTTCCTCAAGTTCAACCAACAAAGAATGTCATAAATAAATTGAAAACGTAAAAAGGAATAGCCTTCAAAGTAATTTCCTTTTCTACACTATGATAACGGCACATGGGAAACATCACTAATTCAAAATTACTCCATTTTTTTTTGCCTAAATTAGAAAGAAAAAAAGAACATGGATTTCTCTGCAATGTTAACCACATATAGCCCCATAATGTTTTTATATATATATATAATTTAAAAGTGTGAAAAACTTAGTAAAAGAAGCAGGTTGTGGGTAAAATGCTAGAGTTGGGAAACATCAAGGAAACAGCCCAGATTCCCAGATAATTTAGTTTCAGGAGATGACAATAGTGCTTATTTATCTCAGACTTGGCTCAAGCTTGGGGGAAAATATTTCCACAAGAAGTCTTAAGCCCAGCTGAAGCAATTGATTTTTATTGACTATCTCCAGTATCCTCGTTTCTCCATTTTTGCTACTCAATTCATGACCACTCAGTCATACACTTTCAGATGGTTTTTCAGAATTGAATCAGCAACTTCTACAGTTAATCTCTCTGCTGGCCTTTAACAGAATGGCCTTGTTACTCCAGAAGATGGACAACAATCAGAACAGACATCCCCGTTTCCTAGCTACAGAAATTTAGACAATCAAAAACAGTGTTTGAGTGTCCAATGTTTCTTAAGATACCATGGAGGGAGCATGAATTTCAAAAAGGACATGGTACAATTCAAGAGGATAGAATTTCATATTTTTAAAAAATTTTAACAATTGACATCTCAAACCTCCTATTATTTTATGGATGAGTCTGGACAGGCTCACAAAACTTATTTCTACCATTCTCAATGGTAGTGGCCCTCATAAAATTCTTGACAGTGTTATGTTTGTGTTCAAAGTATAACTTCAAATTCATTGAAATAAAAATGTAAAATCCCTAACAAATGTTAAAAGAATAATTTAATGGCCCTTTGCAAATATTCTACCTAGATGATTTTATACTGATGATGGAAGTTTTAGTGTCACCATTACTTTCATTAAGTTTTATAATGGTAGCTAAGTGTAGTTAAAAAAAATTCCAGTGTGTTCTTAGGTTTAAAGGGTCACTTCCTTAATAGATTGGGGCTGTGTCAGATCTACTTTAAAATGAGATAGTACATAAAAAATACCTTGAAAAGTTAAATGCATCATAGAAATGCAGGACCTTTCTTAGATGGAGACCCTGTTTGGGAAGCACTTAACTGTAATTACAAATGCTGATAAATGAAAAAAATAAGGCACCAAAAATGCTTTCATAAAGCTTTTTCCCCCCAGTTCAAGTGCATTCACTGATGAGAAGAAATCCGTGCTATGCATTGTTAACATGGCAAGACCATTTAAACACCAATCGTGTAACAAGCAATCAAATCTGAGGGCTCCTTTGAGCTTAGCCCAGGATGCATGTTTTCCTCACCCCTTGTGGCCCTGTGTGAATGTTTAATAATGTTTTTAAATTATGGTAGTCTAGTCTAATGAACATAATTTTTAAAGTTATTTGTCTTTTGAAAAGGACTCATTTTTCCAACCTTTGAAAACCAAGAAGTTTCTCCTGACTTCTTCCCAAAGAGTCTGGGTGTTTTTGTTTACTTCTTCAACTTTATAGGAAAAACAACGCACAAACATTCGTTATCATGGAGCATTAAAAAGCAACTTTGTGCAAAACGTTAGTATGGCCTTAGGTTGTGCCCAAGAAAGCTGTTAGATAGCTCTATCTCCCTCTACTGGCTAAATTACCTTCCCAGTTTGAGATCTGTTGACCCGGAGACTGTCACCCCCAGAAACAAGGAAGAAAACAAAGGAGACCTACCTACTCCCAGAGCCAGCCCTGCGCCAAACAAGGCTGGGAATTTTCTTTCCATCTTAAAAAAAACAAAAAAAAAAAGATTACTGTGAATAAGGAGTGCTCAATGGAAAAAAAGAAAATATTCTTCTTAAAAGTTTAAAAAAAAAAAAAAAAAAAAAAAAAACTACCAAGAAGCTCCTTGAAGATTATAATGCAAGTGCATATGGTCTGTGTGCCTGGATGTGACTTTCCCAGGATAAATTAAAGAACAATTTATAAAATGCAGCCACAACAAATCTCTTGGTTGAGAATGTGTGTACATTAAAAAAAAAATCTAATATTTTGCCTTCTTGATAAATGGCTCATTAGGGGACCACTGCAGGAGTCAGTGAAGGCGGAACCTGAGTTGAGGTCTTTTAAGTGGCATGGCATGTTTTCTCCAAGTTCGCAGGGTTAAACAGGTAAGTGGTTTCACATGTGGGTCCCTTCCTAAAAAATGAGGACAACGACGATGAGCTAGCCACTTCTTTAGAGGTGGAAAAAAACTAGTTAGAGTACGCTCTCTGGAGACGGAGTTCTGCAGTAAGTGGAACCTTCTGACAACTGCGGGCCTTGGAGTCAGCAGCTGGGCTCTGTCACCCTGACTGGGGCGGCCTTGTTAGTGCAGCGTGACCCCTGGCGCCCTCGCACAGATAATACCGGCACCTCTTTTCACTCTAATCTCCCACCCGTCTGAGCAATTCAGGAGGAGATAGGGGCATTAAGGCCATATTATTCCAAACAACATTTAGCCAAATGGTAGCTAAAGATTGTGACAGCAGAAGACAAATTCTCCCGGTCAAATACTTTCCTTCTCAGAAAAGTTTCCTGTTCGAGTACTTTTGAGACACAAAAATGGCATTAAAATGGAACCAAAATGGAAATCCCACACCATCCCTTAGCTGAAACCTAGGAAAACTTCTAAATTTCAGGCAGAATTTTTTGAAGCTTCTTATACTACAATGGGCTGGGACAACCACCACCGAATAGCCAGATGAGGACGAAATCATTGATTCATGCACTGGCAAATTTTGGGGACATTATGCCATATCTTCCAGAAGGTTGCTTTTGCAGTGTGTCTGAGTACTTGGTGGCATTTAGCCCTCTTCCTGGAATGAGGCTATAAGTGTTATTGGAATGAAGCTGTAAGTGTTATAAGCACATACGCTAGGTCAAAACTCTACATGCCAGTGGCAAAGTGTGGCTTTTTATGTTAGTGATACATTCTCCAGTGTTTAAATGAATGGCGTGTTGTGTTTTCTCACAGCCCAAGGAAGCAAAAGCAGAAACTTTCCTAAATTCTTACAGATAACTTTTATTGCTCTATTTGTAAGCCTACCATTATTTTTTCAAAGCAGGAATCTAAGTAAATTGATATTTAATATATATTAAGAGAATTAAGAGCACTCCTCCCTGGTTGCATTATCTGTTGTTTTTCCTTTCAAAATATACAGCAACAGGATTTTTCTGTGATGTTCTAATAATTCAATTTGGATTTTAAATTCTGGCAATGGGACTTATGGGAAAAAACAAACTCTCTCCGGTAATCGGCAATGCCTGGTGCTCAGAAATAAAATCAGACAGTGATCAGAGATGATTCTTTCCTGTGACAGCACACTGTATTTTGGCAAAGGCTGATTATTTATAGTTTTGCCTGCACAGAACGAGAACTGGCTTAAAGTTCTGTGCTAAAAGTTGATTGAATGCTACAGCCAGGGTCTCAGCTTTGAGATTGACGATAGTTATTAAGAATACTAATAATTTTTAAAAATCTTTCAGAAAAATGTGCACATTACATACTTCAGGAGAAGTGAATACAGCAATAAAGAGTTGTTTACTATATCATTCTTTTAACTAGTACTTACAAATCTGTTTAATGGTATTAGATATGTTATGGATTCGAGCAAATAGGCAAATGTGTTTAATTGGGAGCCAGCTATTTCAAATGGAAAATGGGACATAAAACAAGAAATAGGGGATAGCAAGAGTCTTGTGGGGACTTATGAATTCTAGAACATGTATATGTGCATATATTAATATTTATACACATAACACATCTATGCCTGTGTGTGGACATATGTATGTGGGTACATATGAATAACTATCTGTATATGTACGTTCCCAAATAAATGTATTTCTTAGTTTTCCTAGAGGCAAGGACACCCCAGAAGCAATGGGCAAACAGCCTGTGAAAGGAGCCATCGCTGTCCTGAGAGACGTCTGACTCCAGGACTGAGGTAGGGTGGGAAAAGAAAAAAAAAAAAAAAAAAAAAAAAATCACTATTTTGTAGCCAACACAGTAAAGACTAGGTCAGGCAAAACTCATCAATGGGAGCTATAGGTTTGATGATGAGGAGAAAATTTGCATGGACTTGAAAGTGTCTCAGATTGCTATTTCTTGAGAGAAAAAAAGCAATAACTACACAATGGAGAAATCAGACTGATCAAAGTTAACAGAGTCAGTGAGGAAACAGATGGACGTGATGCCCTGAGAAAGATAGAGCTGCTTTTATGCAGCACTCTGGCCAGGACTGCATAACTTCAATGCCGTCACCAAGAATCATTAGACAAATACAAAATGAGGAGTGTCCAACTAAAAAACAAAAATGAAGGACTGGTCTTCAAAACTATCAATGTCATAAAAGACAAAGTAAAGCTGTAGAGATGTTCCAGATTTACAGAAGTTAAACAAGCATGGTGACTGAATGGCATAGTAGGTCCTAGAGTGGATCCTATGCTGAAGGGAAGATAATGTTGTATAGAACAGGATGCTTATAGGTTATTAAGTATGAAATGTTCGATTTCCTTAAGTACTAAGTTTGACAATTGATATCTCTGACACTTTGACACTTCTTGCTTTTTTTTTTGTGAAGGTACATCCTCCTCAGGCTTTCAAGTACACACTTCGGCTTATGATTATCTTGCAATTTTTTTAAAGCAATTTTTGCAAAACCATGGATAAGTCAAGAATGTGTTATTTTCAAATATGAGTTCCCTCATGGAACCAACGCAGCACAGACAGCTTGAAATACAACCAAGTCGTTGGAAAGGATGTGGCTAATGAACGCACAGTATGTCACTGGTTTGAGAAGTTCTGTTCTGGCGATTTTAGTCTTGAAAATGAGCCACATGGATGACCCAAGACCAAGGTGGATAATGATGAGCTGAAAGCTGTAGTGGAAGCGAATCCATCTCAACCTACACATGAATTAGCAGCAAGGTTTGATGTTACTATTCCAACAATATTGGACCATTTGAAACAAATCAACAAAAAAGCTGGATAGAATTAAACAAGTGTCAGGAGAGAAATTGTCTCAAAGTTTGCCTTTCTTTGCTGTCACGACATAAAGTTGAACCATTTCTACAACATATTGTTACATGTGATGAAAAATGGATTCTTTTTGAAAACCGTAAATGTTCAGTACAATGGCTGGATAAAGATGAAGTGCCAAAACACAGTCCAAAACAGAATACTCATCAAAAAAAGCTAATGGTGTCTGGTGGTCCAGCACTGGTATTATCCACTACAGCTTCATGAAACCTGGTCAATAGCACATAGCTATTTGCAACCAGTGAGATGAAATGATGAGGATGCTTGCAATGAAGCAGCCGAGATTGGTCAATAGAGACAGGACAATCCTCTTGCAAGACAACTCTTGACCACATGTCACACAAACAATGCTGTTCAAACTACAGCAGCTGGACTTGGAAACTCTGTCATCCACCGTATTCACCAGAGCTTGCACTAATTGACCACTTCCTTCCAGGCTTTGGACCCTTTCTTGCAAGGAAAAATATTCAATTCTCAACAAGCTATGGAAAATGCCTTTTGCCACTCACTCTCCAGGCTTCTTTGCTGCTGGCATAAACAAGCTGCCATTAAGATGGCAAAACTGTGTCGATGGTTTAGGCGCATACGTTGAGTAACTGTACTGCTTCTTATTTGAGATACAATAAACTACACTTTTGAGCTTGGACATTTCAAGTTTAATTAAATGACCCAATAGGTAAATTGACAGAATTGGAATACAGATAAGAGATTAAAATTAAATGTACTAAAGTTGATCATTGTAAGTGCATATATATTCTTAAAAAATATTCTGAAGTGTTAGGAGTAAAGGGTCATAATGTATGATTTACTGTCTAATGGTTCAGAAAACAATATTATGTAAATGGATGAATAAATTAGATAGGTCATTAGGTATTTAGGTGGGTAGGTAGATTTGTAGATGGACAGATATAGACAGCAAATGATGAAGCAAAAGCCAGAGGGGCCAAGTGTTCAGAATTAGCGACTCAGGGTGAAGGCTATGCAGGCATTTCGCAATGATTCTTTCTCTTGCAACTTTTCTTGAACTTTGTTTTTTTAAAAATTTTAATTTGGAAATAATTCAAAGTATATTATAGATAACCCATGTAATATGTTATTTTGAACATAAAGATCTACATATTTTGATTAATATAAAATCAATTTATTTACCCCTCCACTAAAATACTGGACAGATATTCAGCAAGTGTTAATCTGAGACTGGGCATGGTGGCTCATGCCTGTAACCCTAGCACTTTAGGAGGTCAAGGCAGGAGGATTGCTTGAGGTCAGGAGTTCGAGACCAGCCTGGGCAACATAGCAAGACCCTGTCTCTACAAAAAAATGGAAAAATTAGCCAGGTGTTGTGGCATGTGCCTATAGTCACAGCTACTTGGGACTATAAGATTATCCCCCAAGGAGGATTGCTTGAGCCCAGGAATTTGAGGTTGCAGTGAGCTATGATGACATCACTGCCCTCATACCTAGGGAGCAGAGCAAGACACTGTCTCCAAAAATAATAATAATGTTAATTTGAGGGATACTAAGTATTGCCTGCCTAGAGTCCACATGTCTCAGTGCAGCTGTGGATGTGGGCAAAATTATGAAATAAACTAAGTTTCTCTTGACAATTTTATTTCTAGGACACTAAAACACAAAACCAATAGAAACATATCTCTGGACTAATTCATACCAGAAGAAAAACTTCTCTGGTTATCAAAATGAAAATGTTATAATAAAAATCCCTGTGATAACTAGCAATAATGTCATCTTAGAGTCTTTGATAGCCAGTAAGTGAAAATGTGGTGACAGCTAGACTTGGTATCTGCTATGGACCTAATGTTTGTGTCCCCCCCCAAATGCATATGTTGAAATCCTAACCCCCAAGGTGATGGCATTGGGAGGTGGGGCCTTTGGGAAGTGATTACGTGATGAGGGCAGAGCCCCCATGAATAGGATTAGTGTCCTTATAAAAGATACCCCAGAGAGCTAGTTCATCCCTTCTACCACATGAGGACACAGTGAGAAGGTACTTCATCAATCATGTGGAAAATGAGCTGGAAATCAAAAAATATTAGGAAGAGTGAAAAAAGACAGAATGGTAGTTAGGACAAAAGTGGAGACCCAGGAGATCAAATATTCTAATAAGAGTTTCAGAAACAGGTTTAAAACATGCAGATGGAAAAAGAAATAATCAAAGAAATAAGGGAATATTTCACTGAGTTTTCAGATCAAAGGCCCTTGATTGACAGGCCAGATTAACAACAATAAAAGATATTTAACCTGGAAAAATTTCTGAACTCTAAGGAAAAAGAGCAAATCTTACAAGCTTCCAAATAGAAGAGTTTACTAATAACAAATCAGAATAGGGAGAGAGATTTTCTCTCTGCCAATCAGGAAGCTGGAACAGAGTGAAACAATATTTATGCTTTTATAAGGGAAAAGACTAGAATCCAAGAATCCTGCAGATAGCTAAGATATAATCCAGGGATGAGGGAGAGAATTTAAAATTTAACCTCAGAGATAGAATAGGTAGAAAAGATACAAAAACAAAGAATTTAAAGAATATAAATTGATATATGAACTGTATACAGAGTAAAAGCTGAGAATAGTTATTTTTTCTTATAGCCATACAATATTTTTTAAAATGATGGGTATTTGATCACAGAGAAAGTCTTACTGGGTTCCTAACAAGGCATATTTTATGGCCACATCCTTGAACTGAAATAAAACATTAAAGTTTCTAAATTACTTAAAGACCAATAAAAACAAGAATATTCTATATCAAAGCCTATAGGATATAGAGAAAGGAAAATTTAGAGCTTTAAAATATTTCATTATTTAATAAGATTTAAAATACATGGACTATGCATTCAATTTAACAGAAAAATGCAGGAGAAAGAAATTAATAACGATAAAAGCAGAAATTACCGATTTAGGAACTGATAGTAATAGTTAACATTTATAGAGCATTTGCCATATACCAATTACTGAATAAGTGCTTTGCAAGCATTGTCATATTTAATCTTCATAACTATGAGATAATATTCACCATGAAAAATAACAGTCATGGGCCTTTATGAGCCAAATAATTGCATCAGACTCTATGAAGAAAAATAGAATTGCAATTGTTATAGATGTCTCTTAAAGAACTCTTTCAGCCTTTGATGAGTTTAGAAAATAAAAGGCCAATACTTCCTATAAAACTAAACAAAAGCAAAGCTCAGAGAATTTAAATAAGGTGGGATATATATGTATATTTTTCTCATAAGCATAGTGTATGCTTGGAATTAATATAGTTCATATATTAAGAGCTAAATGAAAACTAAATCACACAAGCAGAATTTTGTGCAGTTCTTCCTATCTATTAACCCTGTTTTTGGCTACTTGGAACCAAAAGATTCATTACTCAAACACAGTCTTATCTGTCTTCACCTAGAATGTAACGTATTAAGGGCAATCAGGTATTTTCAAATAGAAAAATCTTGAAATTTGAAATATATTCTCATCTGACATTACATGTTAATAGGTAAATAACAAAGGAGGATACTGTTTAAATTTATGGAAAGAAGCCAAATCTATATGTATAAGCAAATTAACACCCTGAAATATTTTGAATATTAAAGAATGGAAATGAATTATTCAACTCAAGAATTTCTAATACATAAAAACTAATGGAAATTAGTAAGGATTTACAAAAACATGTATAACTTAATTATCTTAAAGTGGATAAAAAGAATGATTAAAATTTTACTCTTTTATTCCTTTTTTCTATTCTAATTCACTAAGTGAATTCAAGTTTGTGTCATGACTTGTGTCAGTGTTGATTTGGTTCTGAACTGTTTCTAAAACCGAGTTCCATGGTAGAATTTCTTTAATGTTCTTTCCTGATGCCATTCAGCTATCTTTTCATGTATGTCTGCCCCCCATTTCAGTGTCCTTTCCTGTGACTTGTCGTGCACGCTGCCGTGTTGTGGGCCTGGCATTCTGTGCCATGAGTTGCCTGCACCTTCGTGCCATCGCATATGGGAGGTGGTTGGATTGAACCAGATCCGAAATGGTAAAAAACACTCCCCTTTCCCTTGAAGGAAAGGGTAAGAAGGCAGCAGACAGGCAAATGCAAAGCCCGATGCTTCTAAGGCCTAGTCTGGAACGAGAAGGGAGAGCGGACTCAGACAGCAGCGCCTTCCCGGACCTCGGGCAACCAGCCGTCCCAACACTTCCTGTCCGTTAACCTGCTTTTGGCTACTTGGGACCAAAAGATTCCTTTCTTGACCCATTGGCTTTGCGATTTTTATCTTATATTTCTAGTAATTATTTTTCACTGACTGTCGAGAACACAATGCAGATTATTTAGTTCCGCTTCCTTCAAATCTTTTCTACACATGTGCTGTTCCTGTGCCCGAGTACCACGTTCTCCGTCTTTTCATCACATGTTCAGTGATCTCCACGGAGATGGTATTGTTCTTTTGCTGTAACGCGTTTTTGAAGAGGGATCAGTCCATCCAGTTGTGGTGGAGTCTCCGATTCCTCTTACTTCAGTGCCGTTTGCTGCGGACGTCCCTTGCTCGATCATCTAAGGGTTAGAGCCGTTGCTCCGTGGGACTCTCCTGGCCATCTCCCTGCGAGTGGCAGAGCTCACCCTGGCTGCTCTGCAGCGGCCCTGCGTCCTGCCGGCATCAGCAAGTCAGCAAATCCGTAATCCCTGCAGGAGCCGCCCTCAGCTCTCCCAGGCTCGGCGGTTCCCGCAGCTGATGTCCTAATCCGGGAATGCGGAGCGCCAGCCCATCCAGGCGGCCTCCGGCCTCGGGGCGTCGCCAGCGTCGCCAGCCACCCGGCCCCAGTGTGCCGTTCACGCCAGGCTGTGCTCGTTTGCAGCACGCCGATACAGCTGGCGAGAACCACAGCCTCCTTGTGTCAGAGACCACAGATATTAAGACGAGCAGTTGGAAATGTAAAGATCAGATAGTACGGAAACCATATAGTGTTAGAAAAGTTAATTAATGGTCTTTGCCTCCTTTAATGACAAAAGGGGGCTCATCGGACAAGAGGAAAACAAACTTCAACTTTCAACTCCCTAATATTTCATCCATTTCAGTATGCATGTTCACTATAGTTCACACAGCACATAGTCCCTGCAGGGACTTGCATAAAGAAAATAAGTTGCCTTGTGGAGCATTAACTTGCAGGTCTCTGAGAATTCTGAGGTTCTAGAGAAATGATTTTAAAAGCGCTCATAGATTGAGGAAAGGTTAAGGGGAGAACTAAGGAAAAGGTCCTTCCACCTCTTGTTTGTGGTGCGGGCTCTCTCCACACTGCTGGTGTCCTGTTACCCCACGACGTTGCCAGAGGGGACAAGGCCACAGCCATGGAAGGGGGCTGCCGAGGGGACGCCGACCCCAGGTGAAGGAGCCACGCCGTGAGGCACAGAGGGGGTTCTCTCGCCCCGACCCCTCCTCACTACCTACCGCCCAATCCTGCCCCAGGGCCTCTGGGGGCAGAAGGAGCAGAGAATGGATCCGGGGAGGAAAACAGAACAATCTGCAGAAAAGGGAGTTTAAGGCTAGAAAATGAAAACAAGAATATTTCACATGAAGGCATTGGGGGAAGGGGAAGGCTCTGCCTATACCAGACTTCCCTGTCACCATCATGTCTATCAAAAGCACCCAAGGAGAATCCAGTAACTTTTTATGTATGGAGGTGAAGGCTACTTCCACTGTCCTGTGCTTCTGCTCATGACATTTTACACTAGGAGAAAAGTCCAGACACCAAACAGCATGTAAGGGGGAGCTGAAAACCGAATATGGATAAAGTAAGCCCTGAATAACAGTTGTTGATGGTCCTATAATTGGTCCTTGCAACTTTCTAGAGCAGATGGGATTCCCAAAAGATCTTAAGAACGATAACTAGAGGGTGGCGTCCGTTATATATCTGTTGTATTCTGATCTGAATGAGAGTTCTAGGGGGAAATAACTAGATTAGGAGCATGTAAAACAAATGTGTTTATTGTTATCTATTATTTATGGCCTTCTGGATAGCTGGTAGTTCATTTGACTATACTTCTGCCTAAACCAATTTAAGTTAATTTAGCTGGTAAATTGAATAATGTTATATCAACTGCTTTGCTGCAATCAAGATATATTGCATATACTCAACTCTCTGAGTCTACTAACCATATTTTCCAATGTTGATGGATAATTGCCCTTAAGTGCATCCTTGCCCCCTCTCTCTGCTTTTAGGGCTGGTTGCTAGTGCCGTTACTGGAAGTGGTGTGTTCCCAGAACCATGTTGAGAAGGCAATTTGGCTTAACTCTGCCATCAGTAGTTATCAGTAGAATCTGAGGGCTGTGAGGGCTATTAGCTTTACTCTAATGGTCTTTGCCTCCTTTAATGACAAAAGGGGGCTCATCGGACAAAAGGAAAACAAACTTCAACTTTCAACTCCCTAATATTTCGTCCACTTCAGTATGCATGTTCACTATAGTTCACACAGCACATAGTCCCTGCAGGGAAAGAATGCCTCTGTCAAGATTTGTATGCTGTATCAAATGAATGCAGAGAATGCAGCTTAATCAGACCTGCAATTTCCAAAAATAAATTTGTAACTGGAGTGAATGCATCTGTTTCCACTTATACTTTACTTGAGTATTTGTATTATGGCATATCAGGAAGCTATGGAGTATTGTTAGAAAGTCTTGCCTTATAGACCTGTATTAACAACTAAGCTAGAACACATTTCAATAATGCATGAAATTCCAGGTCTGCTTCCCCAGTATGGGAGACTCAGAATTATGAACTGTTTGTACTTCGTTTCTTCTTAAACATTTTACTAGATATCATGAATAGCTTCAAAATCTTCACGTGTATATGCCACTATTCAGACCTGGAAAGTTTTTCTTTTAATTTTTTACCACTGATTGTTTATTTCTTCCATGTTCGATGTTAGAGTTTTATCACTGATTGCTTATGCTTTTAACGTTTGATGTTACAGTTTGAATGTTTGAAATTGCAGTGTAATCTTATGAACTTGGCTTAGAGGTCTGCTTTGCTTTTTTTCTCATTAGGTTTCTGAAAAACTCAGCTGATAATGATTGATAACTGTAGTGGTAGACATGAAGATGATCATCTCCCTACAGTAGCGCGTGCCCCGGAAGGGGTTTTCCAGGTGTGGTTACAGGTAACTGGGCGTCCACCCTGGTCTGCTGCCACCTCTGGTGCTCAGCAAACCCAAATGTTGCTGCAGCATCTAGGTCAGGCCGTGTCATTCTAGATAAGGAGAGGCTTCCTCCGTTTTAGACCACAAAGACAGATATTTCTAAAAATTGTAATTCTTTTCAGCTGAAAAATAAAGATCCATAAAACCTCAGGGATGATTAAACATTTTAAATGAAATCTCTAGATTATGATACTTCAAACCTCTAATGCCAAGGGAAAAACAAAATGCTTCTGTTTGTTACATCTTAACAGGACTGTTGATATATATGGAGTGTGTTGTTTTATCTTGAGTTGACATGAATGTACGTTCAGTATATACATTTATAGTAGAAATGTATTTCTATGTATTTGGACAGAAATCAAAATGAGATCATAGATAGGAAGTTACTTTATGCTTTGAAATACATTTAAAATTTAAGATTCATTATGCATAGATGTAGGTAAGCCTCAGAAGCAAGATGTTCCTTCTGCACTATCACACCAAATTCTCCAATTCAATGTTACCCGATTCTTCAGCAACATTTCAAAGTAATCATTTGATTCTCAGTTTCCTAGCCCAAATCTTTCCATAAGCAGAAAGTTGTAAATCATGAAATATTTACAAGAACCAAGATGACCATCTCAAATTTTCTCTGGTTTTCGGATACATGTGTTAGGCAATATTTCAAGAGGCATAAATATAACTGCTCTGAAAATTCATGTGAGTTATCAGATGGTAGGTAATGCTTTATACAGACACACACATGCATATCTCTACACATACACATGAAATTTTAAAAGAAAATTAGGTACCAGCTTTGTACAGTGGCAAGTTTTTATAGTTTGCCAAATAGTTGTTGTTTTAAGGAACAAAGATGTTTGTGTTAACTGCTTCAAAAAGTGCTTTAACTCAAAACCATACTTCTTTAAACTTATAAAATGCAAATAAAGTTCACCGTATGCTCGCTGAAGGGCGAGATTACGGTATTGTTCCTTGCATTATTTTTTCACAGAGTAAATATCCACTGCTAAACCCAAAGTGGATATTTAAGAAACCTTTCCATTGAATGTTTGGCCAACAACTGTTTCAAATATGTTCTAAAATTAGACTTCTGTGCTCGACTTGGAGGTGTTCAGTTACTGCTAATGATCAGGAGGAATATATGCTCACAGCACACAGAACACTGGTCCAGAAAGAGCTTAGTAAAAAATTAAACCAGCAATAACCATCTGAACAAATTGGGACAATGGAGCATTATCTTCTCTTTTGCAAAGAGGGACATGGCTTACAAAGTGATGCCTGTTTATGTAGGTCATCCTTGTTTATTTCAAAAAAGTGTTCAGGGTCATTTATTCTCCACTACTGCCAGACTGAACAGTGTGTGATAATGACACATCAGCTACAGCAGGGTTTGAAGTAACAAGACACTTTTGTCAAGTAGATCTTATGAGTTTGGAATGTTCCAAATATTGAGCCATGATATTAATCCAGTAAATGCTCTAGTTAGACTTAAGTCAGCAGATTTTTATAAAGTGACTCCTATGTACTTAGCATTTTGATAAGGACTCCTTAGGAGTTCCTATCCCAGGGGATTTACTCTTGTTAGGGAGGACAGATTTATATATTTTAACAAACAACAAAAAAAAACCCTAGAGAACAATTCTATGACCCAGTAGTAAAATGCATGCTGCGGATTATAAATGTTTGAGGAATGAGGAAATTCATGTGAACAGGCATAGTTCACATTTGGGTTTATGAGGGGAGTGGGTCTTGGAAATGAGCAGGGTTTGGGTTGGTAGGAAGGATGGCAAAGACTGGAGAGAGGGGTAGGGCTCAAACGAATACACAAATATTGGAGCACACATGTCTGAGAGTCAGCACTGCACAGTGATAAGAACCAGGACACCAGAGTCAGATTTCCTGGGTTCAAAGCCTACCCCAGCTTTAACTCAATTCTCTCATCTGCAAAATGAGAGAAATAGTACCTAGTACTGCTACAAGGTTTCAATACATATATGTAAAGCATATATGCTAATGTGTGTAAAGTTAGTATATGTAAAGCACTTGTAATTGTGTTCCAGACAAGTGCATGCTATATACATACTTAATTGTCAGCTGGAAGAGAGATTTGAAAGGTCAATATGAACATAGCCTAACTAGAGCAGGAATTTGGGGGAGTAAATAGGACTATAAAGCAGTTTAGTATCTTATATTTCACATTTGTACTTTAAATGAATGGCAAAGCCCATACAGAATACTGGTTTCCTGCCTCCCAGGTTACTCTTTCAGTTATATCATGCTCTCTTCCTATTGTCCTCCAGTTTTCTTATTTTTAACTTGTGGGAAATATAAACCTCATGGAATTTTTGTTAGGATTAAATGAGTTAATACAGATCAATTGCTTAAGATTGTGCCTGGCATATTGTTAACATGCAGTGTTAAGAAAACAAATGCTAGCAATTCATAGTTGTATCGATTAGCTTTTGCTGAATAAACCACCTCCCACTCATAATGCTACAGATTGGCACCATGGGCTGGGCTAGCAAAGCTGAATTCATTTAGGGTCACTTCGGGCTCTACAATCAGGTGCTAGAATGGGTGGGTAGGAATTGTTGCTTTGTAAATGGCCTCCACTAGAGACAGCTGTGATGACTGGGCTCTCTCCCCGCCGTGGTCTCTCATCCTGAGGACAACTAGCCCAGGCTTAATCACGAAGTAGGGTGTTCTAAGCAAGTCAACTCTCTGCCTCTTGTTTGTGATTACCCCACAGGACAAACAAGTCCCACAGCCATGCCCAAAGTCGGTATAGGGGTGAACTCCTCCAGGGCATGAATACAAGAAGGAGGGAACAAATTTGGGGTCTTTACTGCAGCAGTCTACAATATAGCAGCATATTAAACTCAAATCTTCCAGTTAAAAGGGGTGATTTAAACCAAACGTGCATATCTCCCCCTTCTTCCTGAAACCCCATTATAGTGACAATTAAAAAATAAGTAGATAAACCTACAAGAAGAGATGGAGAAAATAATCTGAGGAAATATTTCAACAATGATTTTGTTAATTGATTAGCAGAGGAATCTACTCACTGGAGAGGCAATCAATGAGAAACAATGTAAATTAAACCACTTAACCCCTCCCCCCCAAGAAGCTCTGGACTGGGAGGATTCAAGGACTGAGAAGAGCAAGGAGGTAGAGGGAAGTTCTCAGAACTGGGAACTCGGTTTGACACACGTGCATAGAGAGCAAGCACCCCCCGAGTTCACCTGTTCCACCCCAGCAGACAGGAACTACTCGCTCTCAGATAGGAAACAGGGGATTTTTTATTTGGGAGAATTAAGAGGAAGATGTTTAGGATTTGGATACAACAGGTAGAATAGGTTGGAGGTAAAAGCTGGGATCAGATGAAAGTCTGCTTATTGAAAAGTGGCGTTCCCCAATCCCAATGCCCTGCCTCACTTCTAGAATGGAAGCACCCAAACGTCATCACCCAGGAGACTGGCGGGTTCCTTAAAGACATTGCTCGGCCCCAGAAGAAAAATATTGCCATTTAAAGGTGTAGAGGTTTCCAGTTATTCTTCATTCAAGCACACAGAATTCCCAATTTATCTACGTATTTTTAGTACCTAGAGTAGTGCCTGACATATAGCAAGCATTCAGTAAATGTTAAGTAGTTGTCGAATATCGAGCAAATGAGTTCATTTTTGCTCATTTCGAATATTGAGTATGGAGCAAATGAGTTCATTTTGTCAGGTCTGGCCTCTTGGCAGACTCTTGTCTGGTTTTTTGGCTCCTTGCTTAGGAGAATCGCAAGCAAGCCGGTGCCCAGAGCGACCACAGACAGGAAGCAATTCCCCACAAACAGCTTTTAGTGCAGAAAATGAAGGAAGCTACTCCAAAGCGAGAATAGAATACGTTCCAGAGAGAGAAACGGGTCAGCCTCCACGAGCAGAGAAAGACGTTAAGGACACCTCCGTGGCTTCCTTTTATTGGCCTGGTCGAGGGGCGGGCTTACAGCAGGTGTGGCCTGTTACCAGGTGATTGATAGACATGATTGTCAGGTGTTCTGCAGTTTCTTGCAGTGCCTTCCCCCTAGGCTCCCCCCTTTTTTTGCCCCCAGCAACCGCCCCCCTGGCCTGTATCTGCCACCTACAGATTTGGTCCCTACCTAACAATATAGACAGCTCCAGATTACCAGATATTTGAGGAAAGTCTCTAACATGAAAGTAAAAGACTTAAAGAAATAGATACCAAACAGATGAACGAAATCCAGAGCAAACAGCTATCATGGGAAGAAGAGAAGGAAGTATTGCAACAAGTGCACCGAATTAAAACCCTCAGAGAAATAAAAAGATCTAGGACCCACAAAATTAGATCCAAATTCTATTTTTAAAAAAGGACAAAAACTAAATTTGGGGTATTAAAAAACACAAAAGTTGAAATAAAAAATTCAGTGGAAGTTTAAAAGAAAACCTCCTTAAAATGGAACAAAATACAAAGAGAAGATAATAGGAGATGAAAAATAAGAGATTTAGAGCACTGAGCTGGCAATCCAACATACACAAATAGGAGTTCCAGAAAGAGAAAATGAAGCGGCAAAGACAATTACAAGAACGTTTCCCAAAACCGAAGGAAACAGGCCTCCGTATTGAAAGATCTTACCTAGTGTTTTGTACAATTAATAAAGACTCAGACAAAGGCACATCATTGTAAAGTCTAAGCATATCAAGGTAAAAAGAGGAAAATAACAGCTTTCACAGAGGAAAAACCAGGTATTGGTAAAGAAATGAGAAGTAAATTGACATTAGACTTTTTAGCAGCAATACCATTTACAGTTGAGAAATGCCTTCGATAATTTTGAGGAAAAATCTAATTTCAAAGTAGTATCAACCAAACTGTTACTCAATTTGGAGAATCAAAAACCCTGCCTCCCATGCATTTATTCTAAGGTTGTGCTTCAAACAAATGGTGGAATAATCAAGAAAGAAAAAGCCTTGATATCAAAACTCAGAGAATTCCGCTTGGGAGGGCAGGGGGTCAGCGGCCAGGGCGCAGCAGTGGCAGGAGGACACGTCCAGGAAAATCAGGAAGTGGTAGGTTTGCTGATGTGATAGAGCTTTGGGGAAATACAACTTGGAGCTATGTGGAGACTTAATTAAGCATTTGGTGGCAAAAACTAAGGAAAAGAATACGAGAAATGACACAAATGGAAAATGAGATGTTTATTGATTCAAGAAAAAAACAAAAAATTGTGCTGAGAAAAAGAAAATACAATCACAATACACTCCCTGCCTCTCCAAGGAACAATATTTAATGATTAAGCCAGTGGAAGCACTGATTACTGATTTAACAACAAAAATGTGATTTATTATATTGAGAGAATGAATAGAGCAAGGAAGTGGGTCGTGGAAAGAGAGTTAAATTTTCATCTACCATAAGAGAACATCAAACAATAATATCCAAAATATCTCTTTAAAAGCCAGAAGCATATAATTTAGAAATGTAAAGATAAGTGCCAGAAAAAAAATAGCTAAAAACATTATTTTTAAGTAATTAACTTTGGGATGTAGGACTGTAGGTCAGAAGGAAAGTAGAACAGGGTACTGATATGTTTTCAATATAAAATTTATTCTTTATGCTACGTGCTTTCCCTTCAAAATTCAAACAACCCTAAGATGTGTTACACCTCACTTAGGATGACTTCTTAGACTATCACCAGCTGACACCCTCGCTGCTGAACTTTCTATGGATGTGAGACATAGATAGGTATTTCCAGGGGGCAAATGAGAAGAATGAAAAAGGCTGTTGAAGAGGAAAGTGAAGGGATGAAAGAGATAAAATTCTTACTCCCCTGTTTTGCAAAGTGCCTGTAGTGAACACTGTGCCTTTCTCACCCAAGGAGGAGAACCCGCCTCAGTAAATTTTTCTTGGCCTTTTTGTTAAAGTAGATAAATTAAACCTGCCTCGTTGCGATTGCCATTCAATCTTTCACTCATGAGAGATAGCAAAGAGTTTACCCTTTTTTCATCGTCCTAATATATGCTTCTAGTTTATGACTAATTATTTTTTCCATTCTCTAAATTCATATTTTTGCCTCCCAGCACAGTATGGTGTTTCTTCCTATTATCTATAGCATTTAGTAAAATATTTGCTGAGTAACACAAATGTCCAAGGCACTCATTTCAGCAATGTGTAAAATAGAAACAAATGTCTTAAAACAATACCAACAAGCACGACCTATCCGCCAGAGGAGAGGAGGCAACATTCTGGTTGGGAAAGTGAGGCAGAGAGGAATACTGAACAGCACAGTGTGACAGAAATGGTGTGGAAACCACTACAGGGCAGCAAATGAGACGGGCCATAAGCTGAACAGGTGGTGAGGGTTTGGCAATCTAAATCCATACAGCGTGGCAATTAAATCCTCGGTCCACGGAGTCCGAAAGAGCTGGATCCTGACCCCACAACTTATTAGATGCACAACCTTGGGTAAGTTACTTAAACCACATAAGCATTATGCCTTATCCTGAAAATAGATAAATATCAGAACATCACCTAATTTGTTCAGTAATATTTGAGTGTCTACCATATACCAGGCTCTAGGGATATGATAATGATTAAGACAGTTATGGTTTCAACCCTCGTTAAACAATAAGCAAAGAATCAAAATTAGGATAAGTATTCTGAAAGGAAATATGGGAATGAAACAGAGAACACCAAACCAAAAAGAAAAACCCTTCTAAAGCCAAGGATTTTGCCAGTGGATTACGGAAGACCAGCTAAACCACATTAAAGATTTTAGACTTTAACCTAAGCATGAGCAGGATTGATTGAAGTGTTTTAAGTATACCTCGTTTAAAGAAGTTTTGCAAAGTTTACATGAGAATCTTATGTAAGATTTTTAGTGCAGTGCATACCTGATAAAGCCTTTGCATCTCTAAATGGAGTGTAACTTACCCTGTAAGGAATATAGCTAAACCTGAGTAATCTGGACAGCACAAATCTTTTCCTTAATATTTTTGTTTAACATCTTTAACATTCATTTAGTGAGGAAACTAATTTTCTATTAACAAAACTGATATACTTCTTTTTTTAATATTTTTTATTTCAGCTTATTATGGGGGTACAAAAGTTCAGGTTATATATATTGCCCATGATATACTTCTTTATATTCCAAACAAAGGCTGCATCACTTACATTGAACATAGCATTCTAATTTATTTGGAATTAACTATTATTTTCCTCATTCATGATTGGATATTGTCAGCACTCAAACTCATCATACCTAGGGGTAAATTATGCATCTGTGGCACAAACCATTGCTTTATAGGAGGTTTTTTTTTTTATCTGATTTTATATTTGCAAAAGTTTTCTACATTTTTATAATTCTTTTTTTTTTCCTGTTTTCATTTGTGAGCTCCTATACTAATTACTTTCTAGAGTGGCATATAATTGGGAGATACTATTTAATAAATTACATTTGTTTCAGGTAAAAAGCACTATTTCATGTGTTATTCATCTTCATAATTTCAGCTTCCTGTGACTGCTAGCTTCAGGTAGTTGTCAGATCTGGGGGTGGATGGCAGTCTTGCAGTTGCACTGGGGAAGCAGTCAGAAAATGCTCTTCAACTGGGAGACGGGGGCTAGCGAAAATAGCCCACCTTTCTTTCCTTGCTTGTTCCTTCCTTCTTTCCTTGTTTTCTTTTTTCCTTCCTTCTTTATTGCCTTTCTTCCTCTGTCCTTTTTCTTTTCTTCTTTCCAATCAGGGGCTCATTCTTCTTCAGGGGAGGTGGTACTAATTCACAACCCACTCATTAGATAAGGGGTTACATGTCCAAAGCGAAGTTATCTAGCAGCATATTTCTGACCCCTTGAGTGCATGCTCAGCGGGCTTCCTAGCTGTGTCTCCCAGGAAGGCACCTGACTGACCCACTCCTGGACTCACCTCTGAAGGGAATAAATGTAAAACATTATTTTAAAATATACCTGTAATTTTTAAGAAATATGTAAAATACCCCCTCACTCGTACCCACCGTGGAAACAGTATCCATTCCTCTTTGATAAAAGGGACACTTTAGTGGAAAAGTTTTACAAATTCTGATAATACAAGCACTTAATAAATAGCAGTAGCATTATTAGTCCAAGGAAAGAAAGAGGGGGGATTGAGAAAGGCCCTGAAGGCCCAGGGCAGGGCTGGGGAAACTTTTCCTGTTGGAAGGCTTCGTTAATTTAGCTGTAATCAAATAAGGCTGCATTCAAGAAACTTCAATTAGATACATTTAAAAATGTACCTTATTTTGTAACAAAAAAAAAAGTAACTACTATATACTTAATAATTTCAAAAAATGAAAACTATTTGTTAATTTTAAAGTTAATTAACCTTTTAATGACTGTTGTGTCTGCTTTTTGTTGGAAGGTATTGGAATATTTGGTTGCAGCATGAAGGTCTGCAGTTTCAGTTGATCCTCTAGATGGGTGTCAGTCATTTGTGACCTTAAGGGCGTCTTGATTTGGGTTAGGTAGGAGAATATAGATTCACACCAATAAGTGGTTGAAAAGCAAGAAAGCATTTTTCAGGCATGTTGCCAAAAGTGTGGGTATTCTATTGCATTTTTCCATATTTCAGTTGGATCTTTCTTAGCATCAATGACTTTAAAATGTCATCTACTGAGAGCTCAATCAATTCCACCTATAGTTATTTAGGTACCTTGGTGATATCACCTAGGTGAGGCTGAAATGCTAATTTGAGTGTGATGTTATGATTCCCAAAGTCAGTAAAACTTTCATTGTATTTTCCAATTAATAGGTCTATAACAGCTGTGTTTTCTTCAAATAATTAGCATATATCATCCTGCTCATCAAGGACCTTTGCTAACCAGGGAAAAGTTTCATCCAAAATTTCCTTTTGAAGAAGTGTTTTGAAAAAAGATAGCTTCTTTCAAAATGCTTGGATTTTTTGCCATATATGATATATAGACTTAGTTTTACCTTGCAAAGAAATATTCAAGTCATTTTGATTTGACATATCATACAGAAATGCTGCATTCCTATAGAAATATTTCAATAATTCACATTGCTGATTCTGTTCTCCATACAATTTAACTATCTGTTCTCACAGAGATGAAATTTTGGCTAGCACCTGTCCCTGTACTACCCAACACATTTTAAAACAATACAGCAAATTCACACTGAATACCTCATAGTTCAACTTTAGCATGTTATGAAACTGACAATACCATGTTACATTTGCGTGAATATAGTTAACAATACTTATAACTTTTTGCAAAGTGTCACTGAAAAGAATAGCTTTAGCACAGAGATTTTGCTGAAGCAAGATACAATGAAAAGAAATGAGAGCATCTGTTAATACTTTTTTTTCTTTTTTTTAGAGATGGGGTGGCACTCTTTCTCAGGCTGATCTTGAACTTCTGACCTCAAGCGATCCTCCCCTTGGCCTCCCCACAGGTGTTAGGACTACAGGTGTGAGCCACCACGACTGACCTGTTAATACTTTTTTTAATCTGTGCAATAAACCCTTCATGTTTTTTGTCATGGAAGGTGCACTGTGTGTACATACATTCACTAAATTTACCAAATTCATTCCAATTTCACAACATTTATCTTGAAAGTTGTTGAAGATATTTATTCCCTGTGTTCTGTTAGCAAGAGTGCCCAAAGTGAGTAACTCTTGGTAGCAAGGCAATCCTTCTGTTATGACCCAAATGAACTATAACACCTGTGCCAAGTCAGTAGTATCAGTTGATTCATCCAAAGTGATTGAATAATATATATTTTCCTTTTGAAGTATTGTATGATGTTGTTCTGTTAAGTTGCTGATCAGTTATGATTCTCCTTGAAAGAGGCAGTTGTTTGTACTTTGAAACGTTATCTGGGTCTAAGTATCCTACAACTTCGACAATGCATTGTTTCACAATTTCTACATCACTGAATGGCTTCCTTTTTTTCCCGAGTATATAAGCTACTTTATACGTTGCTTCAGTGGCGTTATTTCCAGGTCTTATTGCTTCCTGAAAGAATAGCCTTTACATTTGCTTTTTGTCTTTTAATTTCTGCAATACAACCTTTCGTGCCTCTCCCTCTAATTTAAAATATTTGTGGTTCTTGTGAGTGTTATAATGTGGATGAGCATTGAATTTCTTAAATGTTGATACTGCAGTATCACAAAGCAAGCAAATCATCTTATCTTTAGCAGAAACAAGATAATATTACAATTCCCAATCAATCCTCATTAAAATATCTGTTTTCTTCCTTCAGCATTTCTCTTGGTCTTCTTTGACATGATGGGCTGTTAAGCAGACGGAATTAAAAAATATCGTTGAGCTATGCAACTATTCACAAATTCCACTTCAAGCAGAAACACAGTGCACCATCGTCAAAAGCTAATAACAGACTGCCGTACTCCAGCCCCACAAACTCTCCCCACCCAGCCTCGTGCAGCAGTGGTGCCAGTCAGGCAGGGGAAGTTAGAACTAAATCATGAGTGTAGCAGCTGTCAATTTAGCCCTTATGGCTCACTAACGTTCTAATTGTGCTGGTCAGTCTGGGAGGATTATTTCATTGAAACTTATTTTATTCTTTGGTATTTTAAGTATGTTCTTTTTAAAAATAAAAGACAAACAAAAATATATTAATAAAAATAAAAGGATTTGTTCTGTAGAATTTGGATTCAGTCAAAAGCCTGCACTTAAGGACCTAGATGGCCACAGGTTCCCCACCCCTGGCCCAGGGGGAGATGGAACTAGGCTTTGCCGGAGGGTAGGACAGATGAACAGAGGGAAGGGACAGAGTTCTAGACAGAGGACACAGTGAGAAAATGTGCGGCATCAGTTTGCTGGAAATAAGTGGGAGGGACACTAAGCGGAACAACCTGGGTAAGACAGAGATGGGAATGGGGTCGGTAGAAAATGCTTCATGATCCAGGGAGAATAAGTTACATGATGGCAGTAGACTCTCGAGTAAAAATAGAGTGTATCTTTGATTCAACAACTTTTTTTTACCTTCTAGTGCACAAGATAATTTTTTTAAATTGTGAGTGTAAAGAAGTAGCTTCAGAGATACAATTGAATCACAATCGAATACAACCGAACGTCATTTTTCCTCATAGTCACTGAAAGAGAAACCAGTTAAAGATCACATGAGTGCCACTGCATGCTGAACAAGCTTCCATCCAGCCAAATGGAGAAATGAATTTGAAGTCAGATCCCGTCAGCTAACAATGTATGACTCTGAGCTTCTTCATAATCCAGGAAGGGAGAAAGTACGTTAACCAAGGCAGCGCATTGCATTGCCTTGTATGGTCCATTAATTCATAACACGCACAAATAAATTGAGCAGCTATTCTGTGGTGTGCTCACTTACAGAGCATTAAGTCAACCTGGAACAACCTAATAAAAGAATGGTACTAGTACAACCTCAAAACCTCTTAACATATCTATTAAAACTATCAGATTTAAGTTTAATAAGTTTAATAGACTTAACAAAAACCAGCACAAAGGCAGTTTGGTGTTAAAGTAGGAACTGCCACGTCACTGCCATTTGCCCGATTTTATTCTGGCCTCAAAGCTGAGATCAACTATGTTAATTTTTTAAAATAATGGGACTTTATAGAATTTTATTATAATTATATGGCATATTAGAAAAAATCTTTTCTGTATTTCCTCTAAAATGCTAGAAAAGGAGTTGCATGGTGAATAATTGTTAACTGTCCTTGCTTATGTACATTTTTATTAACATTTAGAGATTTTTCTCCTATTTTTGATAAATGTGCAGGATATTTGTATGTGAAATTTCAGTAGAAAGCATTTGTCTTACACTCTTCTTAATTTATACATCTTTGTGAAAGCTGGTCAAAAGAAAGACATGGGAGCTATTTTTGGGGAGCTTTACTTACATTTTTATTGCCATTTAATGAAAAAGATCTTTGGAGTTTTGAGGAGGAGATGATAAATGGTAGGGAGTGTGAAGTTTAAAAGAACATATATCTTGGCAATAAATTCCATAATATGGATATAATTCCCTTTGTTTAGATCTCTTTTCTCCCAGCAATGTGCAGTCTATTTGGGAATCATTCACATATTTAAGGTGTATTTACATATCAGAATCATGTTTTGGTGAAATAGGTAATAAAGACACGGGAATCTCCCAGAATGTAGAGAGAAAAAAATAATCAAATAATTAGAAGTAAAAACCCAAACTTAAAAATCATTCACTCGTATTCAGATTGAGAGAGCACACAACATGCTAAACACATCCATCCATCCATTTATTCAGAGTCCCAAAGAAACATTTTGAATCTAGAATTTTAAAACTGCATATAATATGTACATACATATACATAGGAATGTAATTTTATTCTTGTAAATTTATGCTCACATGGTTCAAAAAGTAAAACAATATAATCATCTATATAGAGAAGATTCCTACATCTGTCCCTATCTTCTCCCTTATAGATAAGCAGTTTTATTAGTTTTTGTGTATATTGTTTTAATATTTCTTTATAAATATATAGGTAAATATGAATATATATTATCTTCCCCCATCCTCACACAAAAGATAGCTTACTATAAATATTGTACTATTGCTTTTTTAAAAAATCACCTAACAAAAAATGTTGGAGACTTCACCATTTCAGTGCCAATACGTCTTTGTCATTCTTTCTACATCTTCCTGGGATTGTGTAGTGTGGATACACCAGGATTCTGTAACAGTTGCCTAATGTGGGATACTTGAGCAGTTTCCCATCTTGTAGTGTTATCCAGCGGTCCCCAGCCTTTTTGGCACCAAGGACGGATTTCGTGGAAGGCGATTTTCCCAGGGGGGTGGGAGCTCGGGCGGCAATGAGAGCCATGGGAGCAGCTGTACGCAGACACAGATGAAGCTGCCCTCCCTTGCCCGCTGCTCACCTCCTGCTGTGCCCTCGCCCCTCTCCTAAGTTTCAGGGAAGACAATTTTTCCACGGACGGGCTGGAGGAGTATAACTACTGTTATACAAATAATATAGAAATAAGAAAATTTAAATAAACTATGCCTTAGAAGTTTCCACGGTTTACTGCTTGGTAGAACAGCGTAATGAAACCATCCTTGCTCCACATAGCTTACTCCTCTCCCTTTATGAAAAGCAACTCGGGGAAAAATACTATTAAAACATGATTTGAAATTAAAATTTTAAATTATGAAATGAGCCTCTACTTGCATTCCATAACTGAGAGCATAAGACTCAGCAGATGGGTAAACAAAATATGAAGACGTGGAAATGGCTGATTTTTAATGCTTTTTTCTTGTTCCCCGTTCACTTCTTAAGTGCGACCCTTGGATTCCTCCCATTTGGTCTGTGAAGATGATTACAACAAAGTGCTCCATCTCCCTGGATATCCTTAAGCTAATCACTCCTGAGAACTGTTCGTACTAATTAAGCACATATCCAACACTCAGCAGAATTCTAAGCACCTTATACAGATTAATTTATTTAATTCTCATAACAATTGTATGAGATTGGTACTGTTGTTAGCCACATTTGACAAATGAAAGCAAGGAAACTGAGCTACCAAGAGATTACATAATTTGCCCAAGGACATGCAGCTAGAAATAAGGAGAGCCAACTTTTAAATCCATAGTAACTCTCCACTCCCAGGCAAAACAACTCACTGGTGATGCACATGCACGACTTAGAAAAACGAGACACACATGGCCTCTTCAATAAATAAACCTGAGCTTGGCTTGGGGAAGTCATTAGGGAATGAAGACCCCAGAGGGTGAGTGGGCTTGCCTGGAGAAGAGAGATGCGACGTATAGGATACGTGGGAGGCTCCTACTTGTGCGGAGGTTTTGCAGAGTCACTTCTCTGCACTTGTGTAAGGTCCAACACTTCCTGCTTTGGGCCAGGTGCTGCCGCAGAGGGAGAAGTAGTATTGAAAAGGGAAAATAAATTTTGGGAGGATAGATGAGCATTTGGAGACACAATCTTTACAGATTTAGACAAATTGGGTTCAGCTGAAAAAATAAAAGTTAAAAGATATTCTAACATCTCTTATTAGAAATAAAATTTTTGGACACAAAAAGCCCATCCTAGAGTAATACCTCCATACTGTTATGCAATAGTGGTACACACAGTCCCTTTGATTGTTTCCAAATTTTTATCTCTGATGACTTTGGAAATTACCAAAGGGTGTAGCAACCATTTCTTTCCTATTTTACAAATTCATTAATTGTTCCCTAGCTAATTGCTATGGGCTGAGTGCTTGGGTCCCCCCTGCCCCACCCCGAAAAATTCCTATGTTGGAATCCTAACCTACAAGGTGATGGTATTAAGAGGCAGGACATTTGGAAGGTGATTAGGTCATGAGGGCAGAGTCCCATGAATGGGATTAGTGCCCTTATAAGAGGAACCCCAGAGAAACCCCTCATCCTTTCAACCGTATAAAAACACAGGGTGAAGGTATTGTCTATGAACCAAGAAGTGGGGCCTCACCAGACACTGGCTCTGCCAGCACCTTGATTTTGGACTTCTTGGCCTCCAGAACTAACTAAATTTATTATTTACTTAAGAAATAAATTTCTGTTGTTTATAAGTCACCCAGTTAGTTTATGGTATTTTGTTATAGTTGCCCAAACAGACTGAAGACACTTATAAAATTGTAATGATAGCACAAGAAGAAGTCTATCTGCAACTTTGTTAAATTAAAACCTTTACAGGCTGGGCATGGTGGCTCAGGCCTGTAATCCCAGCACTTTGGGAGGCCAAGGCAAGAGGATCAATTGAGATCAGGAGGTCCTGACCAGCCGGAGCAACACAGCAAGACCCCATTTCTACAAAAAAATTTTTAAATTAGCTGGGTGTGGTGTTGCTTGAGCCCAGGAGTTCAAGGTTATAGTGAGTTATGATCACAACACTGCACTCCAGCCTGGGCAACAGAACAGGACCCCGTTTCTAAAAATATGAAAGAAAGAAAGAAAAATGTAAGCAGGATCAAGGTGATGAAGAGCATTGAAGGCCAGTCTAGAGCTCTTTGTTATGACAGATAAAACATCTGGATGACTGACCTTTTCATCTAGATATTTGGCATTATCTCAGCATTTGACTCAGAATTTTAAGATTTAAAAAAAATCAAGAAAACATAATCCCTGGGTAAAGGTCAAGGAATATCTGAATTTAATTTTGGAATTTTTTCCAAGGGGAACAGTCTTACTACTATCCCTTGAGACTTAAAACAAAAAGAGACCAAGGTTAAGAAAATAAATTCTAACAAAATGTCAAAAAATCAGATGGCCTAAAACATACAATGAGTCCACTCCTATTCTAATATAATTTTATCAACATTTTAAATGGTCTCCAAAGTGGCACAGCACCCTCACCCACACACAGCCAAGACACTATGTCATTGCATTGGCTATTCCTAGATCAGTATTTTAAATGGTAACTGCACATTGATGTTCACTGAACTTACTTTGAGGTTCAAGAATCTTTATTTATTAGTGCATGCGCTTAAATCTGTAAGCTGGAAAGTCGTGAGTTCAATCATAAATTTGGGAGTCATGAAATTGTAGGCAGTCTAGAGTTCAATCATAAATTTCGGAGTCATGAATTTGGCATTGGTTTCAGTCTTACCAAAATGTATCTTCCTAACTCTAATCCAGTGACATCACTGTGGCCTTCAGACCTTAATCCCTGGGCAGGCGCAACTCCAACTGTAAACACTGAGAGTTTTCATATTTTAAACTGTAAATGCCATATAGTCAAAAGTTTGGTCATGACTTCAGAATTTATATAAAACTCAGATTTTAATCCGTATAAACATAAAATAAAAATAAAAATGCTTCAAGCACATACTTTAGCAAAAAAAAAAAAAAGTGTTTTTCTCTTCCTTGAGCAGGGCATAAGTTAAGGACAATCTGTCACCATAACTTTGAACCACTTGATCTTGGTATGCTTTTTTGGTCTAGTTTTAATGTTTCTTAAACCCAATTTCTCTTGTCTTCTTTAAAATGGACTAATCTCCAATCATCATGGAAATAAGTCAAGTAAATGAAAAATCATAAATTATGTGGGGACTCACTCACTAATTCAGTCGGTTTATTTGGAAACAAATGCCTGGGGTTTCAAAGAGAAGCAACTGCCTGAGCTCCAATTCATTGTGTACATTGGCCAATTTAACTTGCCAGGGAAATGATAGATGATTTAGCAAAGTGAGTGGCCGATGTGACTTTCGGTTCCATCCAGAGAAGTTTTGGGGGTAGGAGTGAGTTAGGGGTTGGGGGAAAACAGAAAAAGTCTGGAGCATTAATTCTAAACCATGGCTTTTAAGAAACACTCAGGTTAGTTACATTTTCCCTGCTAAGAAGGTATCATAAAACATCCTCAACATTTTCAAAGTTAAATGCTTTCAATTCCATTCTCTTTTAATTGTACATACTACAAAGCACTTATAGGACGTTACAAATCCCAAAGGGCTATGAAATACAAAATCAGGTGTGTGCCAATCAGAAAATAATTGAAACTCCCCTACAGTTTAAGTTACATTATTGGAAGCAAAAACCATAGAATACCAAGAACAACAGAAAAATTAACTCACGGTTTAAGTGACATTTATCTTATAGCCATATTGTGGTTTCCAGGTATACATTGAGTTCATTATATATCTATTAGGACATAATCATGTTAGATATGAGAGGTAGATATTGTTATCCGAAAAAGAAAACTGAAAAAAAGAAACAGCAAGTGATATATTCAAGGCCACATGAGGGATAAATAACAGAGGCAGAAGAAAAGATATATTCATAATTATTTCAATCTTTCCACTAAAATTCACTAGTTATTAAAATGGAGGCAAGGAAAAGGAAGTAGGGTGATAAAAAATATTTTGAGAACTATAAGGTGGTATCCATTCACGCATTTGAAACATGACTTCATGTATTTATCTGTCCCACATTTTATTATGAACTAATAAGTAAGATGAAAAATAGAATACAGTTTTAAAACAAGCAAGTAGGTGGTCAATTATAGAATTTTTAGAGTGGCAACTAGTTAGATAAAACTGATATTTTCTTATGACTTTTGCCCCTTTGCCATTTATAGAGTTGTTGAATTCCTCCTTACTTTCCCCTTTAAAAATTTTCTGAAGATATTTGGGATGAAAACTACAAAACAAAATTTCATCTTGAATTTCAAAGTTTCCTTATAGAAGAATTTTTTACCAATTCTGATCTCCATATCAACTTATTTGAAATAATATATTCTTGGGCCAAGATATAATACTTTTTAAAAAAACTAATGACTATTTTTGTGAAGATTGTTCATCTGGCAAAAATAAATAAATTAATGACTGCATCGTGACTAATCAATCAGCCATCTTTACTGTGGAATCAAGTAGGAATTTTAACTCTCCCTTTTAAGTCTCTCAATTTTGGGAGGATATAGTATGGATTGGTAAGTGTAGACCTAGCCTAAGGGGTAATTTGGAAAAAGATTCCTGAATTCTTGCATTGATGTACAGGAAGTAGAAAGCAAATGTCAAATATAAATGTAAAACAGGACAGAGTAAACTATTACAGCAGACCACGCAAGTGGCTCAGTTCAAACGGACTTGTCTGGGAATTTTGTGCTATCCAGATGGGTCAATTTGATACATGCACTTATATACATCCTATGAGAGTCAACTAAAGTCTCTTATAACTGGAATGTATCACAAGCTGACAGCTTATGGAATACCAAAGTATTGAAACACAAGCACAGTGTGAGGAAAATTAGAATAACATACAAAAATCAACTTTAATTACTTGTGCATTAATTGGATCCAAATTAGTTGTATACTCACAAGTAGAAGCATTTGGATGGATGATGTAGACATCCACTAGATGCGTAGACAAAGACAGAAAGAAAATTTTATTTTCAGTTGGTTTAGGAAGGAGGCAAAGAAAATATAGCCAATATGGCAGCTAATTAAGTTATGTATTTTCAATTACTGTACAGTGAATTATCATGTTAATCAAAGAGTTACCATATTATCTTGGGCAAAGTCATTTGAAAACAAAACAACAGTAAAAAAATAAAATATTCATGAAGACAATGTGTTTTCTGAATAAATACATGTATCAGATCTTTGGGAATGAGGTTAAAAAATGGAATAAAGATAAAATAATGAAAAATTAAGATCTATAAAATGTTATTTAAAGAAGGAGGGGAAAAACCCTTACCTTCTGGTAATAGCAGTGACGTTAGTTCACATAAAACCAGAAAGATTGCCAAGAGGAATGTCCAGCTTTAGCTAATTTGTAAACAATTGGGTAAATTAGCACAAAGCCTGCCGCTTCTCTGTCTCCATGCTCCTGTCCTTCCTACCATCTTCAGAAAAAATATAGCATTATCATAGCCTGTACAACAGAATTTTGTTCTATTGGTACTAGTTTTGTGTTCTTCTATTTCTGGTCACCGTACATTGAATTTACACTTGAACCCACAGAGCTGGATAAAATCCATTTCGTTAAGTCCCTTCATGTTTAGGAATCCTAAATAAACTACCTTCAACAGACTATTCCTGTGCCTGTGTCCAGATTTAAAGCCGTGTAACACCTGGACTTTGTGAGCTTAACCTGCTGTGACAAATAAAAATAAATAAGAAAGTTTCCCGTAGTTGACAACCCAGGTGGAAGTTTTACTACAATTTCCATCAGTCACCGGGGCAGGCTTCAAGTGAAATAAACTGTATTTACACACAAGTTTGCTCAGAAAGGTGGCTGTATTACAGCTTTATGCAACCTCTGAAACTTGCAAAGAGTGCTTTAGGTATACATAAACTGTGAAAATAAATCCCCTTGTCCACTTGAAATTTTTATATATCTGTTTACATGCATCTTTTCTGTATCTAGACAGCTTGGACCAAGTGAATGTTGTTCTAATTCGATGGGGGTGGGGAAATCTGGGCACTCTGTGTAGAATGACATAAACGCTATGGGACGGGGAAGAAAGTATTATACATGCTCTCTCAGGTTTGTATCTCACACTGAGTCTGTGATTTTAGCCTCCTTTTAACTGACTCCCTGAACTGATGGGGCATGGGAAGTGTGACAATTAGATAACAGAGATTTTTGAAAATGCTATATAAGGACAAAAGCCCCTTCACACAACCACAGTCTAAGATAGAACACTGGGTGAAGAAGCCAAAGTCTAGGATTTGAATCAAAATCTCAAAAGTATTTTTTTAACTCAATTTTTCTTAAGTATAGGGAGTGAAAGCCCAAAGCAAGTAAAAAAAGAGCTGTAGGAGAAGACTTTCAGTAATATACAAACATGTGTTCTAAAGCTACCACCGTTTATAAAGTGTGGTAAGATTGACACAAAAATAATACCAACCTAGAGTTCCCAGAAATGGAAAACAAGAATATGGCATATAATAAGAAAAGCACTTAAAAGCAATTGGAAAAGAATGACATAGCCTTTAAATAATATATTTAGGGGGAAAAAATGAAGTTATACTACTACTTCTTCCAAGCAAAAAAAATGGTATAACGGTCTAAACCATTTAGATGGTTCAGCAATCTTAATATTTAAGAAAGAAAAAGAAATCATAACAGAACAAGAAGAAAATATACATGAGTATTTATCTGATCTCAAGGTGAATAACAGGCATAGAAGTGAAGGAAGACCATAAAGGCAAAAGCAGATTGTTTCAACAACATAAAAAGTGAATCATTTAAATCAGAAAGCAAAAACAAAATTAAAGGAAAATTACAAATTAGAAAGCATTACAACACACGGCAGATTAGTGGATTAAATCTTAACTAACAACTCCTACAAATAAATGAAAAGACAAAAACACCACTAAGATTACATACAAAAGACAGGAATAGACAGCTTACAAAAAAGAAATAGAGTCATTCAACACATCAAAGAAGTTTCAATTCCATTTGTAATCTAAGAAATTAAAATGAAATATAATTTCTCACTTATCTTTTAGAAAATCTAAAAAATAAATGATAATACCCAGTATTGTTTGGGTAAAGCTGCAGGCAGGAATGTAAATTACAGCATTTTGGAAAGATAAGTTGCCAATAGTGAATCAAGATCCTTAAAAATGTCGGTGCACGTTGGTCCAGCAATTCCATGTCTGGAGATTAATCATATGGAATTAATTTAGAGATACACACTAAGATTTATGTATAAGAATAGTCATCACAGCTTTATTTACAATAGAAAAATAACTCAACAATAAAACATGAGCTGAATAAATTACAAAGCATACGTTAAATGCAATACCTGCAAGTATTATAAATTATATCTTTGAAGAATATTTAATGGTATACAAAATATTTATAAGAAAATCAGGATGCAAAATGCTATATACATTTTGATTCAAATTTTGTTATCATACACAAACATACACAAACACAGGAAAATACTATGCTGAAGTTAACCTATGTTAACATGGGTTAAGTACCAATCTTGGATTATAGTTGATTTAAATTTTCTTCTTTATATGTTTATGCATTTTCCAAAATTTCTACAATGAATGCATATTGCTTTTATAATTTAAAGACAATAATTTTATAAAATCCATTTGGCAATAGCTTCACTAGCAACGTAAATCCAGCCAGGCCATTTTATCTTCTTTTTAAGTCTTCATTAACTAAAGTACCCACTATCCCAGTTACATTTTTCAGAGGTAGATATGTAATCTGTTTAACAGTGTTGGAAAATAAATAAATGAAAGGATTATCCTATTTAAAGTTGTTTTCATTGCTATGTAAAAATAAGAGCACATTTATTATTAATCTCCAATGCCTTCCTGAAAACTAAGAACAAAATCCCAAAAATGGTTTGGAGTTTCAAGTCAATAGCATTATTGTGGAAAGTATACTTAACAACAATTCCACTCCATGGTTGCTGATGGCAACATGTTGACATCTATCATCGATAAACTAAAACCAAACTGAAAGAAAATTAAGAAATCACCATGAAAGTAAAGAAATCTCTGTATAATGTTCTTGCTTATAAAATATGACATATGAGGAGTAGTTTATTAACCAAAAGTTCAAATAGATTTCTGCCCATTTCTCTTATTAATGTATTATTTCTGAAATGTTGGATCATGATAGATTCTGTTTCTCAGTCAGGAATCAGAATATACTTATCTGTACCAAAGGTGGTTATGATAGGTTGTAATATTTGGTAGTCTCTCCTTGCTGCCTGCCAATTTCTAGCCAATATAAAAGCTAAAATGATTATGTTGGTGATAAGAAAAGGGTAAGATAGATGATTGGATGTCTTGGATAAATGTGATATATGGAAATAGACAGGGCAAGGTAGGATTACAGAGCTTCCAAAGATGCACAGCTGCACTTAACTGGTATAATAATAGACTAACAATAATAACAAGCAGCATTGCTTTACACTCCTGAATTTCCGTCACCTTGACCAGAAGGAGTCACGCTGAAAATTATAAAATGTATCCCTTTCTTATACTGTTCCAATGTGTTTTTTTATCTAAGGAAAAATATTAATAACAGTGGTCATGTCTTTAATTTACTAAGAATCCTCTTGTACTTGAGGTCACAAGGTTTACTATTAGGTAGAAAAAAATCAAAGGCACAGAAATTTCTGATACTTACATTTTTACATGTGAAATAATAGAAACAAAGTTTTGAAGATTCACCAAGCTTAGGTCTCACAGAGGATTTAGGTATGCTAAAACCTACCTCTTATGTTGAATTTCTATTCATATTCTTTCTATAATAAAAATTGGCTGAGATGTTTTCCATGTTGGAGGAAAGAATAAGCCATTTCAAACCTTTATCATCCTTTGTGATAGTCTGTTATTCCACCAGAAATGTACAATGGCCGTAACTTCTAAGGGCAGTAACTTATAGAGGTAGTTAAAACCTTAATCCTATTTTGGGGCTCTGGTACGAGTTGGTCATCATTGTTTTTAGAAAGATTAAGCAAGCCATGCTTTATTATTATAACACAACCTCAAAGTATATTTCTTTGAAGAAGAAATTTGAAGGAACAGGAATAAATGTCAGTCTATGGTTCCATGTAATAACCTTCTCCCCTTTAAATCACTAATTCTTCATGTTTCTTTTGAAAAGCTGGGAAAAAAGCTCCCCCAAGGAGTGACCAAAGTGATCAGAGTGCCAACATATTTTCAACAAAAGCAGCAGAAATATCATGGAACTGCCCCTATTCAGAAGTTCTCCTCTCAACGGCCTTTTCTCTCCACTTCAGTGAAAGAAAAAGTCTCCTCTGAGGGTTTACACATAGGCTGCTTGCTCATCCTCAGGTTGGAGACTTAAGTTCAACCCAGTTATATTCACAGTTATAGCATGTATAAAATTGCATGTTTCTTCTCTACTCAGCTTTATTTTACAAGTGTAAGCATATTCGTTCTGCAAGGTGGTGAAGACCTGCCAGAGTGTCCACCATTTCTATCTGGACTTGGCATCGCAGGTTCACAGCTACCTATTTGCTAAGCACAAATCCGTACAGTCAACGATAATGAAAGCTTTTATCACTTATTTTTAAGAGCTTGACAGTTGAAAGACAATCAGTAGTGTTGGAAATAGCATGAAGCTGGGAACTAAATATCACCTTGATCTAATCTCCGCTTTAATTTACGGGCTCTGTGATCAGATGCATATTATGTAACCATTGTCGTCCTCAGTGTCTTTATCATAGATAGCTATGTTTTTGAAATTTGGTGGAGGCCATTAAATGTGACTAAAGTATGATTGAATGATGCATATATAATATACGCTCAGTAAGTGGAAATGGGTTTTTAAACACTTGGTTCAAATACACTAGAAATTATTTAACAGTGTATACTTCTTGGACATTGAAAATTTGTGCTCTTCCTATCAGAAAACATTCAAAGCATGAGGAGATTGTTAATAAAAGTTGTTTGTGATCTAAATAACAATTGTAAATATGTAATTTCCAGGCATGGTGGCGCATGCCTGTAGTCCCAGCTACTGGGAGGCTGAGGCAGGAGGATCACATGAGCCTAGGAGTTCAAGCCTTCAGTGAGCTATGATCATACCTATGATACAACATGGTATGATAAAATATATATAGTTTATATATATGTATATATGGTCTTATTTGTAGGCTTAAACTCAATCATTGGTTGTCTACTTTTTCAACGTCTCTCTTAGCTTCGAGACTGTAAGGTGGATAAGGTGAGGGACCAGGTCTGTTTTGCTACCCATCGCTTTCCCAGTTGCTAAAAACCAGTAGGCGTTCAATAGATGTTGAGTGAACGAATGAACACTAATGAACCCGCCAGCAGGAGCAAGTGAGTGACAAGCGTGGTGAATGCACAGCCAGCCCCCAGCCTGGCCGGCTCACCAGAAGGGAGTGAGAGCTGCCCGTGGTGTACCGGCCTCTGTACCATCTGGTCTCCCACCAGTCATTATTATCGCTGGTACAAATAATGTATGGAACTAATTTCATTTTGCAATTATAAGTGACTTTATTACAGATTTGAGAAAAGAATCAGAAAATGTTCTTGTCTATAAAAGAAACCATAGAAAATGTTGACTCTGCAATGAGTCCACTTGAGGTATCAGTGGCGTCACGTGAAAGGACAAGTCAGTTCTCCCTTCTGTACCAAGATGTGAGGCGGCCAGCGAGTGGGAAACCTGAGGAAGGGGTAGTTTTGCTTTATATTTTACTATCTGCCACTTCTTTTGAACAGCATGGGTGGTGCCTGGGGCCTCTGGCACCGGTCCCAGAAGCACTGCCCCTGCCAGGCAGAATTTGCACCTTCGCAAGTGCTGATTGACTGTGAGAGAAAGATACAGTCCCCTTCTGGAAGCAGCTTTCTGGGAAAGATATTACACCTCCAGCCTGGTTGTGGGGAGGACCCAAGGAAAGAGGACTATTGGTCTGGTGCTAGTAGGTAGGGAATACTTTGATTCCTTTCTCCTTGCATTTGTTCAATCTACCGTTGATTTTGAAGACCACATTCCCTAGACACAGATCATAGAAACATAATAAAATATGAAAGCAATGAGGTTCCTCTTTTTCTTCTTCTTCTTTCTCTATTTTTACAGAGTATTATAAAAAGTTTGTTTTGTTGGCTAACAGCAGCCGAGGTACAAAGCTTTCTTCGTTAGGGTTTGCTGTTTGAACCGTCAGCTCGTTCTGTGAGAACATCAAACATATGTCCGCCAGATGCTGGGAACAGAGCGATACTAAGGACTCGACTCCAGTGAACAATAATCTGTGGACAGCGGGTGTGAACCTGAGCCGGGCCAACACCTCATCAGACCGAATGGCTAATTGATTTCAAAATTAGACTTGGTATTTCTGAACAATAATCTTAAAAGGCAGCCATAAAATACATCAGGACCCTTTGAGCTAGCCAACCTTTCATCCAAATGGCTTATTACAAAGAGCTGGCACACCTGAACTTTGGCACAGTCAAATAAATCCAAAAACAGCAAATGGAAACCACATTTGGCACTGGAGGTTTGTCAGGAGAAGTTTGTATTCATGAGGAAACATGATTTTTGATTTTGAAAATAATTTTTGTGTTAGAGGCAGGAAGCAATTCATTGACTGTGTTTTACTCTGACACCTGTGATTTATGCAATAAAATATGCACAATAGGTATGTGAGGGCTTTTGAGTATCACATAATCTTTGGAACACCAGGAGCAGCCAGGGCATAGCAAGGGTTATAGTCGTTCCATTAGTGATAACTTAATCGCGTGTGTAGGCCTACCCCTTTGAACTCTGAATAGCTGTTTTGTGGCATCAGGGTCCAAAAGGGTTTAAATCTGACTGCACTGCAATGACAATAAATTATACCAGCTATTTTAGAAATGCTTGGAATCTTATCTTGCCTTCAGAGTGAGCAAACTAAGATTACAATCCCTGGTTTAAAAGATGGCATAAATTCTGAGAACAAACACCTAAGATTTACACAATGGCGATGGTGTATTTCAATACCTCTCTCTTGCAGCATTTTATTAGTACTTCTGCTGATACATACCGAAGAGCCCTGCTGGAAGGAAGGAAGAGTAGGAAGGGAGGAAGGAAGGAAGGAACCAAGGAAGCAAGGAAGGAAGGAAAAGAAAAGAAAAGAAAAAGGGGCAAACAACAGAATATGAGGGTATGTCTGGGTGGGTAAAATGAATTAAAGAACTGACTGATTGTACAATTCATCTAAAAATGGTCTTATTAATTTAATTTTCTGGCTATTTTAGGACAAAAGCTTTTGACATTTTCTTTGCACTTCTTATCCAAATAATTGACTCGATTTTTAAAATTTAATTTTATGTAAAGGCAGACTGCTTAACTGGAGGTATTTGTTAAGCCGCTTAACTGCTTTGCTAGATGCTATCCAAAGATGACAAAATATTTCATAAAGGAAAGAAGGAGAAGAAATAACATTAAGGAAAGGAAATGGAATCACGAACACTGTTCTAACCCAGGACTCATACAGCAAAGAATTACCATGAGCACAAAGGTGCAGGCAGTGACCTTGGGGAATTTATCTCCAATTGAAAACATTTTCCCTTCATCGCTCCCTCCCTTTCCTAGGACAATCTCTCTCTCTCCATTGTTCAAAGAAAAAAAATAAGCTGACAACCTAAGAGCAATCGTGATCATGACTTTTTTAACTAAGAAGTGACTCCTAGCTTTACCTGGGCCTTAGGGTCAGAGTCTGAGGAAAGGAAGCGGACGGGAGGTCTGGCCCCTGGTCTCCATGGATTCACTGGGTGATCCTGGACATGTCTTTTCTGGACTGCAGTTTCCTCATTTTTAAATGATGAGAATCGTACTAGATGATCTCTAAGAACGCTTTCTGTTCTAAAATACTACAAAGCCATAAAATAGTTCCTTCAGTTGAGAAACACAAGGTTGGTGTATGCACTGCTTGAAAGAAAACAGAAGAAAAGGGTGTGATACTTAGTAAACTGAATTAGGACACATGCAATGGTTTCAGGAAGTTGGTTTAGTAACATTTTTCAACATAATGAGATAAAAAACTTTAATTATAAAGTACTATTTGAATTGGAAATAATTTTTTTAGCTAGAATTAAATAGACGGAAAAACCTCTTGCTTAACTGTACTAGTACAAGGTAATAGCAAAATTCTCCAAAATAAAATTAGTTTCTGGGAGCACATCCCTCAAATCAAATTCTCCATTTATCTAGTTAGCCAGCACATTCTGAGTGCTCCTTTTAGAAAGACAAATGAATACTCAAGATATCCAGATTCTCTAGAGAATTCCTGATGCCGAGAGTGTTGAATTCTGGAGAGTTTTAGATATTGTGATGACTAACGACTTGGTCTCTGTTTATGTATTATGTCAGTATAGCATAAAAGATTAAAGCATGTATTTCGTTTCAAAATTCTGATTCTTAAAAATTGGAATCCAAAATAGTGCTTGAATTACTAAAAAAGTTTTATGTTCTGTTTTAAAAACCAAACATCTTAGGGTTTTCCATTTCAATGGGTATTCAGGTATTAAAATTTATATTAACATGACTATGTTATCTATATCTTTAAATAATTTCACATGACATCTCAGATAACATATCTTAGAGGTTAGCTGTTTTCATTTTGTTGACTATACCTTTTATCTCTTTTAAGTAATTTTTAAACTTTTCTAAAATGGCAATAATAATGACAAGAATATTTAACAAGTATATTCTAGTGTGCCAAGTGGTCTGAATGTAATAACTCATTTAAATTTCACAATAAACTTACAAGGAGAATACTACCATATCTATTTTACTGATGAGGAAAAGAAGCTTAAAGAGGTTAACTAACGTGCCTGGTTTATAGAGTAGCTTTCACCTGACCCTTACCTACCGATTCCTATTTTCTGCCATAGGCACTATTACTACCGCCATGGGTGTAGTCAATTCATTCAGTCATCCATTTAACAAATATTCACTGAAGGCCTGCCATGTGCCAACCACTATTCTAGGCATAGAAGAAGCAGTGAACTTACACTTTGGGTAGGGGGATCAGAAAATAAATGAGTAAATATATAAATAAACAAGATTATTTCAGTGACAAGATAAGCGTTACGAGGGCTGCCATGCCTAACCATGCAAACGTGACTCTGAGTATTGTGAATAAAATAGAGCAGAATGATGCTATATTGAAGATTGAATAGGGAGTGATTTTAGATTAAAGTCAGGGAAGGCTTCTAGGAGGAGGTGACATTTGAGCTGAGATTTAAATGACAAAAAGTATTCTGATATGGAAAGATCTTGGGCAGGGGCGCCAAGCAGAGCAAACAGCTGGTACAAAAACTTTGAGGATGAGTTTGCTGAGGGTGAGAAACATAAAGGCCAGTGGGGCTAGCGCCAGTGAACCTAGGAGGGGCACGAGAGGAGTGCAGAGAGGAGGCCGTTACGTGGCCTTCTTAGCCCTGGTAAAGAGCGTAAACTGTGTTACTAAAATACAAATGTCAACCTACCTTTTAGACTACTGTCATTGACATCTGCTTTAATGGTCTAAAACAGAGGTTTGTGAACTTTTCTGACTCAGGCTGCTTGGAGATTTGGGGGGAAAATCATGAGCTATCTTCCCTGGAAAAATGTACATATATACAGAAATGTGCACACTGTTTTAGGAGCTAATTGGGTTCATGTTCCCCCTGGAGTCTAGCCATAGACCCATGGATTTCAGTTAAAAAAAAAAATCACACAAACAATTTTACAGTGAGCTAAATGAATTGTGGTCATTAAATAATAATTATAATCCACAACTAAGCAGCTTCCCCCCAAACTGTACAGTCCAGACCATGAGGCACTCCGCCCCACATAAGGCCAAGTTTCTAGTTTCAACCTCAGAGCTGTATTGTTCTAACAGATCCACAGTCTCCTTTCTGCAATTCTGACATGCAAAAGCGAAGTTCTTAAAGCTGAAAAAAATTTTAGTGACTCATTTACCAGCAACATTTGACCTGAATTGATATGAGGCTATTTATAATGGTTATTTGTGCTACGTATGTTTTGCAACAGAGTAATGCATTGGATTACAGAGTGATGCCTCGGGACAGACTTGTGAGGTTACATAATATATAGTGAGTGACATGTCTATATGCACCTACATATGTGCATACATACACCCTACATCCAAATAAATTAAAATCCTAAAATACATGAGGCCTCGAGATGTCTGGGTAAAGAGCCATAGACCTGTATGACTTCCCTTCCTTCTGAAATTTTTCTTGAGTATTTTACATCTTCCCTGTGTATTCAGGACACCAAAAATAAAAGATCAGCACACAGGGCTCTCACCACTTATGTCCATCTGGTATTCTGACGGGATTTCGACGGCTGCCTCGTGTTTCCTCAGTGCAGACCACCTCGGGAGTAGGAAGGCTTATAGGACACCATGAATGTTCTCCCTCAGCGTGTAAAAGAAACACCTGAAGCAAATTAATTTGTGCTTATCCAATGAGAAGTTCACAGGGTCCCTCAGCCTCTCTTACCTACGCAGGGGGGCCTATTGACTTAGCTGCTGTGCACACCAGTCCCCGCGGGAAGCCCTGGTCTCTGGAGAGGCTGTTCCAGGAATTATTCTTAACATATTCCCGATTTTGTTTCTTGCTTTGTTTTCTGTGTTCTGACTTAACCTTAATTTATATAGTCTAGTTTTGTGTTTTCAAGGCATTTGGCCATCGTTAAATTGCTAATACTTACCACATTGTCTTAAAGGAGGCATTATTCTCCTAGGGCTGTGCAGAAACCCGGAGATGGGTTAAGCAATTTGCTCAAGGAATCAGAATGTGAGTGAGTTATTGGACTTCAATTAGAACTCAGAGTTTCATACGTACTGTTCTTTTCTCAGGTCTCTGGGGCACAGTGTTATGATCTGGGAACTGTTCCCAAAGACCAAACTAAATTATCCCTAGCTAGGGTGCTGCTTCTTAACATATAAACACTTCTGGGGGCAAAAGATGGGGGAGGAACTGTAAAGAAATTTTGCCTAATTTCCCTAATGTATTAATGTATTGAATATAATGAAGGTATTAACTCTTCTTTGGTCTTTGTAAAATCATTGCCCTTTAATTAAATATATTTTGACATAACCATTGAAAACCTAACACAATTATACTTTAAAAAATAAAATATTATATTAAAACTACTAGATTTGCACTTTTGGGGAGGTACATCATCTATTGCCTCTGAGGTCTATATATGCTGCATTGAAAAGTTAAGATTCGGTTTTGCAGGTAGTAGAATATCAGGGAAAAAATGTATATCAGAGATCTGCTGATATTCAAATATTTCTTTTAATGCAAATCTAAAAATTGGACATAAGACTTAATAAGGAAAGGAGGCAAATCCGGAGGAGTTATTCTTCTCTGGCTTTCCCTGGTCCTTTCTTCTGGTGACAGTGTGGGTGGACATCCAGCAGCTTTCTTGCCCCTCTGTCCCTCCCTGCATCTCAGTAACTGGCCTGTGTCCATGTACACGCAGGTCGCATCCAGGTCTTTCCTACCCTGTACCTCTGGCTCAAGCTGCTGTCGAATCTGCCCTTGCACGTGTAAAATTTCCGTCTAGTTATATCCCCTGGCTCCAGAAGTCTCATTTGACAAGTCAGTTCTGTACTTTATTTTCACTCTGCCTCACTTCTCCAACAGTGCCGAGACATTCTCTGGAGTCTCTGGACTCCCTCCTTCTTTATTCATCTACCATTGACAGAAGGGTACCGCGTTTCTACCTGTAACACGTTCCTTCGCTCGCGTGCCTCCCTGCCCGGGAAGTCCACGCACGAAGCAGCTCTGTCTGCAGGTGGGACGCCCGCAGCACCGCAGCAGAACGGCCTCGCCCGCGCTCAGCCCGCATCCACTCCCAAAAGCGCTCAGTGGCTCTCGGGATTAGAGCGCTCAAAAAAAGGGCTACGTTAACTACTCCCTTCATTCCTCATTCAAATATCACATTTAAGTGTTCCCTGAAACAATTTAGGGTGTGCCTTTTTCTCCAGCCGAGGCCCCGTTTGTTGGTCTCTCAGGGCTTGCCAGAATTTCCTCCTAGCACGTCCACTTGCACACGTACTGGCCCCTTCCATGCCGTTCCACACATTGCCATTTCCTCCCTTTCATCTTGAACTCTCCTGCTTCCATCAGAAAGTCTTTCCTTACTAACATTACATGCCCCAAATCTCTCCGCTTGCCAGTCGTTTGTTCCTGTTATTTGCATACTTTTGGCTTTTTAAATTCCCATTTGGTAAATTCTTGTTATTCTCCTCTCTCTCATCATCTCTTCCCTTAGTCTCAAAGGACACAGACTTTATAGATTTGGTACCTATTCAGTCTTAAATGCACAATGATAATCCTACGCTGCCCTTAATTATTTTTGTCTGTTCAAAAAATTTTTTTTGTTTAAAAACGTGTGTCTTGAAAAATTAATGTACATTTTTCTATGAGGAAAACTTCAGTGTGCGATGTGAAGGTCAGTGTTCCAGAAGGTGGGTGCTAAAGTCCAACTGTCTTGCACGTATCCCAGCCCAACCCTAATTCCCAGCTCGGCACACTCAAGCAAGTAACTTCCCTGTGCCTCAGTTCCCCCATTAGCTACACAGGAATAATCATAATACCTACCCCTCAAGATGAGTGTGAGGTTTTAATAAGAAAATGCACTTAAAGAATTTAATAGAATCTGGCACATAGTAAACGCTCAATGAAATACAACTATTATCAATTTATTTAAAAGTAACTTTAGTTTATGATGTGAATTTCAACATGCTGACCATGGGAGGAGGAGATGCAGAGAGCAGAGTGGAAAAGAATGCACTACCATCGGCAAAACAATTTGTGATATAGATATTTGGTGTAGTCAGGTATTAGAGTTCCAACTTTAATTATAGTGTGTCCTACTGAGAAATTTCATATTTTTAATTATTTAAGTTTAATGTAGTATGCATTAGTTTAAAGAGAATTTATGCACACAGATATGGGAATTTCTTTGTGTGTTCTCAGTATTAAATAAATGTGAATGTTCTCCCCTGACCTGGTCCTCTTTACCAATCCAAATAGAAAGTCCTAGAATATAGTGTTCTCGTCTTACTGGAACATTAGCCCTAAAAACTGACACAGAGAAGTTTTTATATCTCTTTCTCTGCAGCCATATTTATGTCTAAATTTTCCCCAGATTTACAGTCAGTGGAAACATCCCAGTAATAAAATTCTCTAGTAACATGCAGTTAGCAAATTGTCAAGTAATATCCAGTGAATTTAATTTAATAATGTTTTGCTATAAGCATAAAATGAAAACCAATAAGACCTGATTCTGACTTGTGAAAACCATATTTATAGCAATTATACATACATTTACATGAGTAAGTAAAATATGCCTTGCAAACATCTTAAAAAATTTAGGAGTAATTTTACTAGTTTAAGAGCTAAAAGTCTCATTCAAGCTATTTTCTTAATATGAAGATCAAGAAAGGCTTCCAATCAAGACTGCTAGTGAGTTCATGTTCTGAAGTGTCTCCTGATCACTGGACACATAGCAATGATAGAATATATAGAATCTAAGACTTAGAAGATTACATAAGGAATCAGAAGCAAGACAATCATCCATAATTGTCTGAGTCCAGTTGGGTTGTTATAAAAAGTACCTTAGACTGGGTGATTTATAAATGGCATAATTTTTTGCTCATACTCTGGAGGCTGGGAAGTCTGAGACCACGGTGCCAGCATATTTAGTGTCTGGCGAGGGATCGTTCCTCGCAGATGGTGACTTCTATGTGTCCTCACATGGCAAAAGGGCAAACAGGCTTTCTCAAGCCTCTTTTATAGGAGCCCTCATGACTTAATAACTTTCCAAAGGTCACACCTCTTAATATTATCACATTGAGTATTAGATTCCAACATAGGAATTCGGAGAGACACCAGCATTCAGACCACAGCAATAACGGATTAAAAACATAGCCAAAGCACAGCGCTGTGAGTCAGCTTTAGGCCTGGCCTAGCCACAGATGGTACCAGATGGGAGGGAACAGGGTCTAAAATATGCTTGAAGATGGGGGACTGGAGGATGTAGGAGGGCATTGCGAATACAGATACCACCAGTGACTAGACAGGAACCAAGACCCCCACTCCTACATTGTGATTTGACACAATACATCTCTGATGTCCCTGATGGTTGGTGATGCAGAGTAATGACATGAAGCAGGATTTCACACTGTATGAAGGCAACCACCTAAACCCAGAAATGGAGACAAGGACAGGAGAGAAAGAGAGCACACTGGAAATGTTCAAAACTCCAAAACACATGAAGAAATCCTTCGATTAGGAAGACAGTTGACAAACAGAATGTGAGTTCACTCACAAAAAATTAAGATAATATGATACCATGCAAAGTTTGATTTAAGTACATTTATGCTTTCCAAATACATACGAGGAAATGAAATGCACAACTTTTGTGCATTTTATTTGTGAAAATTTGTGAAAGAAAAAGTTAGAAAAAGAAGGAAAGAAAAAAGAGATAAGAGTCAAACAGATATAAAATACAAAATCACAGAAATAAAAATTATAATTGAAATGACTCAGCAGAATAGACAAATGTTAGACTAGACACAGTAAAAGAATTAGGTAATACTTCAGCATTCTCACAGAACTCAGTACACAGAGATGGAAAATGCAAAGATACACACACATTTAATAGGAAAATTAAGTGCATGGAGAATGAATTGAGAGCCGCAATAGGTGCTTAGTAGACGTTCCAAAGAGTAGAATGGAGTAAGTGGCAGGAAAACAATATTTTAGTTCATGGTTTCTGAAAATTTTCCATATGGAAGAAATAGATGAAATAATGAATTATCTGATTGAAAATGTACTTGAACTAAAACAAATTAAAAAACACTACATTGAAACATATTACAGTAAAAAGGTAGAACCACAAAGATAAGAAGAAAAATCCTAAAAAGCCATCAGAGGAAAAACAGATTATGTTAGAAGGAAAACAAGCAAATTGCACAGGCATCAGGAGATGCCAGATGACAGCACAATAAATATTTTTTAAACACATAAGAAAATACAGTTCTTAAATCAAAAATTGTTATCCTAGTTATCTGTCCTTGAAGAATAAAGACAACATAAAAATATTTTCAAAAATAGGATAAAGGAATGTATCTCCCACAAGCTTTTCCTTAAAAGAACCAGACAGCAAAATAAAAAGTAAAACTTGAAAGAAGGAGTAAATGAGAGATACTTTGGGTAATTTAATTTCTTAGAAAATTTATAGTTTTATATACTTGCTAAATTTAATAATAATAATACAATCAATATCTTTCAAACTAGAAAAAAAATAATTGAATCTAACACTATCAATCAAATATGTGACAGGTGTTATGGGCTAGATTTTGTCTCCCAAAATTCATATGTGGAAACTCTCATGCCTCTGAATGCGACTGAATTTGAAGATAAGGCCTTTGAAGATGGATTGAGTTAAAATGAGGTCATAAGGGTGGGGCCCTAATTAAGTTAAAAATGGGCTTATAATCCAATTTGACTCTTGCCCTAATAAAAAGAGAAAATTTGGACATCCAAGAGAGATATCAGGGATGCACACACACACAGAGGACAGACCATGCGAGGACACAGGGAGAAGGCAGCCTCCCACAGACCAAGGAGACAGGCCTGAGCAGAAATCAAGCCTGTTGACACCTTAGCCTTGGACTTCGAACCTCCATAACTGTGAGAAAATAAATTTGTACTGTTTAAATCACCCAGTCTGTGCCATTTTGTTATGGCAAAATAACAACATTAACAACAAAATGGATAATAAAATACAACAATTATAATAACATACTGTAATAAAAGTTATGTAAATGTGTATCCTCTCTCTCCCTCTCTCAATCTCTCTCATCTATCCATCTCTCTCTCTCAAAGTACCTTAGTATTTTTGACCATGGGTAACTGAAACCGCACAAAGCAAAACCTCAGATAAGGGGGACTAGTGCACTCCTTGCCTCCACACATGCGGAGACCCCCCCATTATCAACATCCCTCTCTAGAATGGCACATTTATTACAATTGATGGATCAGCATGGACACATTATTGTGACCCAAAGTCCATAGTTTAATTAGAGTTCATTCTTGGTGTTGGATATTCTACAGATTTGGACAAATGTTTAATGACATGTACCCACTATCATAGTAGCATGTGTAGTAGTTGTACTGCCCCAGAATGCCTCTGCATTCCACCTGTTCATTTCTCCCTCCCCCCAACCCCTGGAAACCACGGATACTTTCACTGTCTGCAGAGTTTTGCCTTTTTCCGTAATATCACATAGTTTGAATTATATAGCATGTAGCCTTTTCAGATTGGCTTCTTTCACTTGGCAATTTGCATTTAAATTTCCTCCTTGTCTTTGCATGGCTTGATAGCTTATTTATTTTTCAGTGCTGAATAATGTTCCATTGTCTGGATGGACCATAGTTTATTTATTTACCTACTGAAGGACATCTTGGCTGTTTCAAGTTTTGGCAATTATAAATAAAGTTTCTATAAACAGATATTTGCAGGCTTTGTGTGTACATAAGTTTTCATCTCCTTTGGACCAAGGAGCACAATTGCTAAATGGTGTGGTAAGGATATGTTTATTTTGTAAGAAACTTCCAAACTGTCTTCCAAAGTCACTATAGCATTTTTGCATTCCAATCAGCAATGAATGAGAGTTCTTGTTGCTTTACATTAGTCCAAGCATTTGGCATTGCCAGTGTTCTGAATTTAGTCATTCTAATAGGTGTGTGGTGGTATCTCACTGTTGTTTTAATTTGTATTTCTGTGACGACATATGCTGTGGAACATCTTTTGACATGCTTATTTGCCATCTGTATAATTTCTTTGGTGAGGTTTCTGTGAAGATCTTCGGCCTATTTTTAAAATCAAGTTGTTTGTTTTCTTATTGTTTAGTTTTAAGAGTTCTTTGTATATTTTGAATAATAGTCCTTTATCACTGTGGTCCCCAAGCACTGGGCCCTGGACTGGTGGTGGTCCATGGCTTGTTAGGAACCGGGTCACACAGCAGGAGGTGAGTGGCGGGCAAGGGAGCGAAGCTTCATCTGTGTTTACAGTTGCTCCCATCACTTGCATCACTGCCTGAGCTCCGCCTCCTGTCAGATCAGCCAGGGCATTAGATTCTCATAGGAGAATGAACTCTGCTGTAAACTGCGCATGCGAGGGATCTAGGTTGTGGCTCCTTATGAGAATCCAATGCCTGATGATCTGAGGTGGAGCTGAGGTGGTGATGCTAGTGCTGCGGAACGGCTGCAAATACAGATTATCATTAGCAGAGAGGTTTGACTGCACAATAAATGTAATGTGCTTGAATCATCCTGAAACCGTGCCTCCCCCCAATCTGGTCCATGGAAAAATTGTCTTCCATGAAACCAGTCCCTGGTGCCAATAATATTGGGGACCACTGGTTTATCAGGAATGTCTTTCAAAAATATTTTCTCCCAGTCTGTTGTTATTTATAATTCTTTCGACAATGTCTTACAGACAGAAAACCTTAATTTTAATTAAATCCAGCTTATCAGTTCTTTCTTTCATGGATTGTACCTTTGGTGTTGTATCTAAAATGTTATCACCAAACTCAAGGTCATCTAGATTTTCTCCTATGTCATCTTTTAGAAATTTTGTAGTTTTGCATTTTACATTCATGGCTGTGGTTCCTTGTGAGTTAATTCTTGCGATGAGTATAGGGCTTGTGTCTGGATCCAGTGTTTTGCGTGTGGATGTTCAGTTGTTCCAGTACCTTTTGTTGAAAAGACTATCTTTTCCCCATTGTCTTGTTGGAAAAGCTTCAAGTTTCTCACTATTAAGTATGATGTTAGCTATAGGTATGTTGTAGATATTCCTTATCAAGTTGAGTAAGTTCCCTTATATTTTTAGTTTACTGAGAGTTTTTATCATTAATATGTGTTAGATTTTGTCAAATGCTTTTGTGGATCTATTGATATGATTGTATGATTTTTCTTCTTGAACTTGTTGACATGGTGGATTATATTAATTGACTTTTGAATGTTATACTAGCCTTGCACATCTGGGAGAAATCCCACTTAGTTATGATATACAATTCCTTTTTATACTGTTGGATTCAATTTTCTAATATTGTGTTAAGGATTTTTGCATTATGTTCATGAGAGAAATTGGTCTGTAGTTTTCTTGCAATGCCTTCATCTAGTTTTGGTATTAGCATAATACTGGCCTATAGAATGAGTTAGGAAATATTTCCTCTGCTTCTGTCTTCTGAAAGAGATTATATAGAATTAGTATAATTTCTTCCTGAAATGGTTGTTAAAATTCACCAGTAACCCCTTAAAGGACCTGAACTTCTTCTGTCTTTCAGCCCAGCCATCTTTAGCATGTAGTTTTGTCTCTCACACCCTTCACTTCCACTCACAGGATGACGACTCCACCTCTGGCGTTATATTTTTGATCCATTTATAAAAAAGAGAAAGAACAAAGTGAGCTGCCCCTTTCTAAATAGCTTTCCAAGAAGCTTGACTCAGGGTTTTTGTTTACTTCTCATTAGCTAGAAGCGTGTTACCAGCATCCATAACAGCAAGAGAGGCCTGGGAAGGAGATCTTGTAGCCGGGTGTGCCCGCTGGAAGAAAAGCGAGGTTCTGTTAGTTAGTAAGGAAGAGGAGGAGAAGACTAGTACCGAGTTGGGAAACAGGACAGCAGCAGAGATTGCTGTTTTATGCATTCCACAAGGACCTCCATATTCTGAGTCAAGGCTTACTTTTCTGGTGTGTGATGGCTTCAGAATGCCCACCTACAAATGACTTTGGGGTGACAATCTGGTAGGAAATGAATTTCTCTACGTAATTTGATTGAAGCCAGTGTGCACTGCCAGTGCAGTGCTTTTATTTGAATAGCACGTATATTTGGAGCACCGGGCGTGGAGTTGATGGAGCTGGTGAGTGAAGAGAATTCTGAAGTCCCCTAGAGTCCTCAGTTGAAACACAGCTTCTAATAATTATGCTTTTAACATCTCCAGACACAAAACACTTAAAATCAAGTTTTCTTTGCTCTTGCAGTAAATCAGTAAAGCACAAAGATCACAACTATTGTTAATAGTGCTTTTTCATGAGAGGGATTAACTGGATTTTGGTAGAATTGTGCTTTTATCCTTTAAGCTTCTTTCTTTCTCTTCTCACGGTGTTCTAGGAAGAAACTATTATATTAGCACTAATTTTTTTAAAGAGAAAACAATACTTCTCCCAAGAGGGATCTTGCCTGAAGCAACCTCTTTTATATGGTGCTTCCTAAGGCCGTGAGCCAGCGCAGCACAGGTGTGTGAGAGCCACACTAACGAGCCGCACATGCTCTTCGTTACGTTCTCATTTATGGTGTCATCAGGGTCCAAGAAAGCAAGACTATTACATGTTTAAGTAAAAAAAAAAAAAAATAGACGCTGGGGCTCTTTTAAATTCAAATATTCTGGGAATCAGGATTAAAATCAAAATTTCTTTGAACTGTTGCAGTGCACCTCATTTACAGCAAATCCTTTCACCATGAAAATGACACGGAGAAAGAATGTATTCAATTCTGTGGAAAAAGGGGAAGAAAAAGTTTTCCCGTAATGTCAGTTTAGTCTGGGGCAACCTTGATTCTAGATCCAAAGATTGGTTCAGTGCATTGATCTTCGTATAGACTCTGTTAACACTGGCTTTCGAAGACATTTAAACAAGGTCAAAAATGAAACTCGATTAACGACTCACCTCAAGTCTCAGCTTCAAGTGGACAATGCAAACCAAGCTTTTGGCTCCTTAAAACTCTAATTGGCCCATTTACAAAAGTCTGCCTCAAATTTTATCTTGGTTTGATTTGGAAGGATCATTCCTATTATGTCAAAGATAGTTAGGAATGGTTCTCCTTTGGGGAGTAATGCAAATCTTTAGTATCTCCCCACAACAAACAGTCTCGGATTAATATGAACTTGGACAAGGACATGTGCTTGGGCTCCTTATTGTGCTAACACGGAATAATGAAGACAAGCAATTCATAATGATACCCTTTTCTTTTTTAATTTTTTTATTTTAATATTCTACTGCACAAAAGTTTAAAATTGTCATAGATGCTAACATGTGCAAAAAGTGCAAATGTGCTTCCACTTTGATGTTTAGCTCCAAGCTACTTGGCAGTGAGACGAAGGGAGTAAGCGTAGTGACAAGCCAAAGTGTCAGCCTTTCATGTCGCATGTCATAGTGATTTGGGCGCGAGAGGAGTGTGGGAAAATGGGAGGTTATATGTCTACTATTCTAAACTGTTGAGTTCCTTCCAATGTAGACTGACGATGCAGAAGCTGCAAAGCAAATCACTAGAGGGAGAGGTGAGAGCAGACTGGACCCCAAAGCCCAGAGCTTAGAGCAAAAGCAGAGTGGCAACCGGGCCAGTCGCATGTTGGTCAACTGGCAGAAGATGCCAAACCCAGCCAGGACAGGTGCAAGAACCAGGGTCCTGGAGCACATTTAAGATTAGAGATGCCTGGAGTTAATGAGGAGGAAAGGAAACTAAGAAATACTCCTCCATTTGGAAGAGTTCTCTGTCAGGGCTTCCTCTAAATGTGTGTTCCCCACCCCACACACCATGCCCTGCTGCCTCACGGTATTTCATCTCTTATCATCTCTCTCACACACGTTTTCAGTTTTGACACATTTCACGCAGTTGTCATGCCCACTGTCCTCAGACAAGTCTATGTGCGTTAGACAAACCGCGCTGTGCTAGTACATACTTATATATCTGCAGCTGATAAGAATGAGGCACCTGGAAGACATACAGCAGCTAAAACCAGAAAAGAACTCTGTCTCTTCTCCTTCTCTCTTTGGAAATAGATGCCCTTTCATCTTCCCATCTTAACACCTATTATTCCAAATTTTCCATTCCTGCCCAAGCCGAGATCATTCTTGCAGGTGCCAAATCTGTCATCTTTGATTCAGCCCTCTCCTTTCTCCTCCCTCTGGAATCTCATCTAATCTGCCAATCTCTGCTGTTGAATAGCTTTTGGAGTCATCTTTCTCTTCATCTACCCACACACAAGCTATACTTCTAAGTTCATGGCAGATTATCTTCATTATATCTTCTCTGAAAAATTGGGTCCCTTTAAATTCCATACCTCTAACTGCCGAGCACTTGTTTAGGTTATCTAGAAGATTACCTTGTGATTTGTCTTACTTAATGCTTGTTTTAGAAATCTCAGTTTGCCTCCTTAACTCTTGAGAGCATTGTCTTGGTGACACTTTGTTCCAGGGGACACACAGTGACACAATAGACACATAGTAGATGCTTAATATATATTTATAAAATTTGCCTGAAAACATGGGTAAAAGAGAAATATTACAATCAGAGGTACTCTTAGGAAGTCAGCTTGGGATTTGGAAAGGTTGAAATACTTTGTATGCAAGAATTAGTTTAAAGACACAAGAAATGAAATATTCTGCTCCCTCTGACCTCTGGGCCAGCAGCAGTGCTGGCAGTGTTCTACTCTTTAGTTTTTGGCCCGTATACCACAGTCTTCTGGGCAGCTTAATTGGCCTGCATTCCAACTTCATCACCGGAATGTAAGCCGTCACCTACACATTTAAATAAATAGTTAAACCTTATCTCTGACTTTACCAAATGGAACAGTGGTTTCCAAAAATGGGACCCCACAGTCCTGCCATGTCCTTTGTGACTTGGGAAAGATTCTATTGTGACTTCCTCCATCTTTGTATTGATTTTACTTTCTTCTTCCCTAAAAATGACACTAAAGCAAGGCAATGGTAAAAAACAGAGCCCATGAGAGATAGAAGAATAAAGAAAATTTGATTGTAAACTGAAAAACAGTTTTCATTCTAAAGAACTTTGGTACCTTCTGTTAAACAAAATGATACGATGTTTATTAAGCACCAAAGGAGCAGAGAGCCTGGGTGAAGTTGCAGCTAGCTCTGGACCTGCTCGGTAATTTTATGATTTAATTAGCAAACATTACAACAAAGTAGAAAATATACCCAGAATATGAACATTTACTGAATAACAAGAATGTGAAAATTCACCTCAATTATATCTTTCATATTACATCTTTACAAGCCATAGTAAAATTATTTAAAGTACAGAAACCATGCAAATTCTGTAAAATCATAAAGGAAAGTTGATTTTAGACTATGTAAACAACACCAGGACTGAGATCATGGAAAACTGAATTGGCACATATTATCTATATGCAGAAGTAAAATCTGGGAGGAATCAAACAATTGATTTTGAATTAGAGCATCTCACTTTTATCATTCTTTCTTAATAGACATGGTTTAGAATTTAAGTAATCAAACCATAATGGGTTGAAAATACCAAGTTAGTTCACCAAATCTATGTGTAGACAAGATTAGGATTCAATAACGTGCTAACTAATCTCACTCACTCTAAACATATTATTTTCAGATTTGACTTAAATAGCTAAGTTACTACTTTATCTCTTTCTTTGTCCAAGCCAATGGTTTCCCTCCCTTCCTTTTATAGTACCATCTTTTCTTCTTGTTCAATATTATCAAACCAAGCCACAAATCTAATTAAACTGTCTTGATGCCAAAATCTCTGCTCCTGGAGAAATGCATCATGCAGCATATCTAGGTAAATGAATTAAAAAAGCATCCAGGCAGGTATCTGGTGAATGTCTCAGTTCATCCTTGCATAATAAACTATCTTCTTCTGCCCATTCATTTGTCAGTCACAGTAACTAAGGATTATTATTTGCTGAATGTACGTGACACCAGCAATTTGCAAAGTCTGTTGGCAAGAAAATCAGGTTAGAATGACAGAGTGAGAAATTAAGCAGAAGCCTGATGTAATTAGCTGCAACAATCAGTGCTCTAATTTCTGATTTATTGTTTCCTGTTTTCCTGCTGCACTCCACTCTGTGTATACTGTATGTACTTCGTATAGGTCAAACAATCGCCTTATCAGTCCTGGCAAAGCGGGAGGTCAGAGTTAACAATATTTATTTAAACATGCAGGATGCTTCCCGCTGCAATTAGGAAATAACTATTACTAATAGGCCCTTGGCACTACTTCCTCATTTATACAATATTTTGGGAAAAAAGAAACAGAAACAAGAAAGAATTGGGATTCGTTTCTTACATATGCACAGAAGTTGATTTAGTTCTCCCTCTTGGAGAATTTTTTGACTCTCAAAAGATCTATGATTCTAAATGAGCCAAATGAATCATTATTATTACAGCTGAATATTTATTTATGAAAAATATGGAAAAACTATCTTCCCTGATAAACAGTGGGGTTTTATTTTCAAAGCTCTATTAAAAGGTTATTGCAGACACCACCACCACCCCTCCCCACCTTGGAAACTCTAATCTCTAGAGAATTTCCTTTCTTTCCGTCATTCAACCATGACTAGAAAATGGGTTTAGTTGTTCTTTTCATATTTTAAGAAAGAATTCTGTAAAACTGCATGTAGGATCTACTTTGAAGAAGAAAACTATGAGCTTTCTTAATTTCAAAATAGGATTTTTAAAAAAACCCTCTGAAATAAAGCAACAGACTCTTATAAGATAAAAGTACCATTGTACTTCACTCAAAATAATGTTAACATTTCTGATAGAATGAATATAACTCAATTCAGGGTAAATTCATTTGCCATGTAAAGCAATATTTTGTAAGTCCCTTTAAAAACAAATGACCTATACATAATGAAATAAATATTTGTTTTTATTCTTTTAACTTTAAAATTTTTTTCCTTACTTAAAACTTGTAGCTTTTTATTTTGAAATAATTATAGACTTACAGGAAGTTGCAAAAATAGTACAGAGAGTCCCATGTACCCTTCATCCAGTTTTCCCCACTGGTAAGGTCTTACATAACGGTAGTACAACTTCAAAACCAAGATATTGACAATAGTATAGACTAGACTTAATTCAGTTTCCCCAGATTTTACATGCATACATTTGTGTATATGTAGGTCTATACAATTTTAGCACAGAGATAGATTTACATACTTAACACCACAATCAAGATACAGAACTGTTCCCTGAGCAGAAAGGAACTCCTTGTGTCTACCCTTTATAGTCATACATATTCCACATCTTCTCTAGTCCCTGTCCCTGGCAACCATTAATCTGTTCCTTATTTCTATAATTCTGTTATTTCAAGAATGTTATTAATTCAATCATAAAATATACAACCTTTTGAGACTGGCTTTTTTCATTCACCGTAATACCCCGAGGTACATCCAAGTGGTTGTATCAATAGTTCCTTTTCATTGCAGAGTAGGATTCCAAGGTATGGATGACTTGTTTAACCATTTACCCACTGCAGGAAATCTGGGTTGATTCCAGGTTTTGGCTATTAAAAATAAAGCTGCTATGAATATTTGTGTACAGGTTTTTGTGCCAGCATAGGTTTTCATTTCTCTGGAATAAATGTCTGGAAGTGCAATGCTGGGTCATATGGTAAGTGGATGTTTA
>CM052440.1:146674083-146696062 GCA_028533085.1 Varecia variegata | reverse complement strand
AGGCTTCCTGTTTCTCTGTTTCCATAACAGATCACAGTGATCAGAACAGAGGTGGCAGGCAAATAGTCTGCTTATTCTCATTGAAACCGTTCGGAACAAAATTTATTTATAGTATAATAGAGCACCAGGGCCTATGAAATTACTAAAGCCCCATCTTTAAGGATGTAAGCAACGACACTTGGGTTTGCAGATCAGAGAGGGGCCAAAATTTCATCACGTGATCATGAGCCATATCAGAAAGCTAAAAGATGCTTAAAAGTAAGTTATCTATTTGATTGTGACTCAAATTGTGCACCTGACAAATGAAGAGACACTGACAAAGGAGAAGGAACAAGAGGATCAAAAAAGGTCTAGATCCAAATTCCAGTTGAGCCACTATCCGACCAAGTAACTTTGGGAAATGTTTGAATCAGTTGAGCCCTCAATTTCCTCAAAGGGAAATTAAAGATGACAAGACTTAGTCCACAGTGCTATTAGGGTTACACAAGGGACCGTGTGAACGCTACCTGGCACATAGTAGCAGATGGATAAGTGACACTATCATGAAAACACATTCTCTTCTGCCTCACCTGACTGGTGGAGTGGAAGGTAGGGACCTCATAGAGAATAAATATTACTGAACTATCAAGATTCTTTTTCTGAGCAGACTTTATTGAAAGGCAAAGTAAGAAAAGATGTGCATCAGCTCCAGAGGCTACCTCAGGCCCCAAATACCCACATCACCTGGTTGGAGTTTCTCCTGTGGGTTGAGGCGACGCACATTACATCTAGGACTCTGAAGCTACGCGGTATTGGTCACCACCAAGATGGAAGTGTCGCAAGCCACCCTCTGCGCCACCCTCTGCAGTCCGCTACCACACAGCTGTCACGAAGAAAACACAGCTCTTAAATACCTCCTGTCTGCTACAGAAAGACTCACAGTCCATTCCAAAGGCACAAGTTAGACATGGCGATAACAGAAGATTCCAGTACAAATGCATATTTTGCCTAAAATTGATTTCATTAGCCTTCGGTACCCACAGGACTTATGAAAATGTATTAGCTTTGATTTCGTTTTCCTGAGAGTAGACGAGACAAAGGGCAAAGGGACAAAGATGACAAGACTTAGTCCAAAGACAAAGGGACTTATTTTGGTGGGGTGGGGAGTCACTGCCACCTGAACAGCCACTTCCCGGGACAGGAGCCCCGGCAGCGTGAGGAAGATGAGCTTGGGCGCCCCCAGTGCCCGGACAGCCACGTGAGGAAGGACAGGGCACAGCTGACAAAACAAAACCATTCCATTTCCAGTTCTGTGTGAAAGCTGTTCTGGCCACAGTCATAAAATCACTTTTTGTTTTTTTGAAAGCACAATGAATATTTTCTTGGCTATTCTCATGAATATAGAAATATCAACAATTTTTTAAATATTTCTTTAATTACTGGGACTCTTATTAAACTGTAGAAAACCATCTTCTGAGGTAACCAACAAAAAGAAATGCTCCGAGTTAAAATACCTCTTCATGCATGTACGACTCCAGAAAAAGTGTCTGAGCCGGCATCACTGAACTTGCAGATAAAGGGAAGAGCAGCCGAGTGGGAAATTAATGTCAAAAAGCAAAAGCGGAGACAGCTCCGGAGTGTCCACACAGGGGAGGCCCAGGGCCCCCCTCCAGCTGGAAGGAGAACCAGACGGCTTTCCTGGATGCCGGCCGCCTTTGCACACAGCCTTTGCTTCCCGAGCATGTTTGTTTAGGGCAACCTGGCACCAGGAGCTGGAGGAGCCCTGATGGGGATTATGAGGGAGCTAAAGTCCCTACAAGACCACAAAAAAAAAAAAAAGAAAAAGAATCTAACTTTTCTTTGCCTATACACCTGTAATACTTAAAATGAGAAGGGAAAAAAATCTAAAATTATGCACTTAGCTGAAAAACTTCACCCAATTCTTTTATTAGAAAAAATTAAATGTAATCAACAGTCAATCAATATTTATTGATTGCCTCCAGTATGCTTGGCACTGCCATTGGCACTAGGAGGAACAAGATGCGTTCTCTGCCCTCCCGCTTAACTCAGGAAGCAGACGGGCCTGGACGAGCGAGTGCCCTGACTGGTTCGGGAGGACAGAGAGGGGAGGTCCAACCTGGGCTCGGGGTCAGGGTCAGGGTCAGGGTCAGGGTCAGGGAAGGCCTCCTGAGGAAGTGCGTGCCAGGAGGGGTTACCGAGGCAGAAGCTGGGAGGTAAGGGGTAGGAGAGGGGTGGAAGAGAACAGGAACAGGAAAATTCCTCGCAGAGAGAACCGAGGGTGGGAAACTCGGGAAGCAGAACCGTAAGCAGTCCGAGGATTTCACAAAATCTTGTCTGTCTGGGGCCAGGAAGGTGGATCCGCCAGGGCCCATAAGGACATGGAAGCCACACTGGTTCATCCAACAAAGAGAACTGGGAATTGCTTCACAAGCATTAGACAACAAAGGACAGTAACTTCAGGGTGCAGGAAACCCTGAAGGCTGGGACAACAGTGAGAAGAACTAGAACATTTAGCCAACGGCACACATTTGCCATAGGCTGCTGTCAACGTGAAATATTTCTCATTCAGGATGGGAGGATGGGAATTGGGATTAAATGAGTAACTAGAACGTAGAAGCTTGGAGGAGGGGCCAGAGCTGGAACCCAGGCCTCTGAGGAAGGGACTGTGGCCGGCAGATCCTGGTCATATCCGAGGGGACACAGCAAGGCTGGTTCTGGGAGAGCAGGGAAAGGCTGGAGGCTGGGACTCTCCCCGTAGCTAGGGGGAAGCGCTGTTGCTGGGTGACGCTGCACAACAGGGGGGACTCAAAGCAGCCCTGGCTCCAGGCCACCCCCACCCAGTGGTTCCCGGCAGCATCCCAGCCATATGCCAGGGTCATAAGGTCAGGAGGCTGTTGTCCTGGCTTAGGTGGGAGAAGGTGGTGACTTGGACTGGGGTAATACATACCAGCAATTTAGGAAATAAAACTGAAAGATTAGTGATGGATTTGATTGGAAACTGAAGGAAAAGGAAGAAAAAGGATAACTCCTAGATTTCACTTGAGCAAGGAGGTGGATGGTGAAGCCGTGAACCAACATAGAGTTCCGAGTCGTAAGAGGATTTTAGGAACAGGAGATTAATCTGTGACACATTAAGTATGAAGTACCAGTACCTGTAAAATACTCAAGTAGGAAGAACGGTTAGAGCTTAGAAAACATATGTGATCTAGAAATAATAGGATTGGAAACCATAAGTAGGACAGATGGTGGTTGAAGCCATGGAAATGAGTAACCTGGCCTAGCAGAGGATGTAGGTCACAGAAAAGGGTTTGGTACAAAATACTGGAACGGGCCGGGCGTGGTGGCTCATGCCTGTAATCCTAGCACTCTGGGAGGCCGAGGCAGGAGGATCGCTCAAGGTCAGGAGTTCGAGACCAGCCTGAGCAAGAGCGGGACCCCATCTCTACTAAAAATAGAAAGAAATTATATGGACAACTAAAAATATATATAGAAAAATTAGCCGGGCATGGTGGCGCATGCCTGTAGTCCCAGCTACTCGGGAGGCTGAGGCAGAAGGATCGCTTGAGCCCAGGAGTTTGAGGTTGCTGTGAGCTAGGCTGACGCCACGGCACTCACTCTAGCCCGGGCAACGGAGTGAGACTCTGTCTCAAAAAAAAAAAAAAAAAAGAAGACTATTCTGGTTCTTTCTAAGCAATTAAAACCTAATGGAAGTGTAAAGTTTGATTCTGAATAAAATTACCACCATCTTTTTATCAACTACTATCTTCCACCACTGGAAAAAAAAATGCAATTGAATTTGATACTCCCCTTAAGAAATTCTTCTGTGTATCCAACTATATTTTGATGGGAAATTTTTCCCCCTTTTTATATTAATACTTGATTTACACCCATGTTTTCACAGTCAAAAACTACTCTTTCATTAAAATAATATAGAATTGGTGTTTTTCTCTATTATTTTACCTTTCATTTAATTCTAATTCCCATCCTCTCATCCTGAATTTAACCTTTTTTAAAATCTAGATTGTCTGACATTTCTAACTATCCCTAACAGAGGATGAGGTCAGACCTCGGCAACAGCTATACATGGGTGAAATAACAAAGTTTTATAACATTTTCACATATTAAAGTCTACAAACTATATACTAGGATGAAAATACAAATTTCACGTAGTTTGCAAGATGTTTTGCTTGACCTTTGTATTTTTTTCTCCCCAAATCACCTTACAAAATGTTGTTAAATAGTGACAACCTCCAGAACTTCTCATTTTATTTGTTTTTGGCTCTCACGTCTCTTTCATAGATACTACAGCAAGGATTGGAAAAGGCAGGAGATTAAAAAAATAAAAGGCAAGCCTTCCTTCGTCATTTTAAAACATCAGAACCAAAATATATTATGTACATAAATACAAAGTTGGAGTTTCCAAAGTGGACATAATTTGCACAGCTCAATGTTTGATATCTAGATATATTTGTAACATCTCAAAGCACTCTGTGCTGATTTTTTTAGACAGATTTTACAGAACCCAGCTTAAGTTAACAGAAGTTGTAAATTATGTCTAAGTGGAATTTATAAACAAAAGTTAAAGTTGAGCATGCAAGGAAATATTGAAAAGTTTGCATAATGCTGTCAACATCTACAGTGCCAATGTTCATCCTTTCTTTTATTATTAGCTGAACTTTTTTCTATATACATGGATATATGTCTAAGTAAGTATGTGTGTACAGATTTATGTTTTCAAATGAAACAAAGCTGTGCAGTTATTATTGCAGGGGTCGACTGGGCTCCTAGAGCACGTGCTTCCTCCGGCCTATGGAAGTACAGTACCGACATTTCCCTCTCGTCGCACTCCGAGTGTGACCCAACCAACCTGAGCCTGCGTTTCTGGGAAAGCGCCTGGAGAATACCAATTCAATTTAGAAACTGCCCAGCTTAAGTGTTTGGGGGGGTTTGACAGCATCGAATCAGGTGATCAGATACATGTTCAGAAAGACCACAAAGAAAATTTGGAAATGTCACCAAAAAGTTTACATGAAGTGCAGTTTTCCTACAAAGAAATTGATTTTAAACAACATTTAAATTTATAACATGTGCCAGATTTCAGTGTTTTCTTACATGACAGAATTTAGATGTCAGCACCCCTGCTCTCAAGCTCTTTTAATACCTGATAGGGGCTTTTTCTTGAATTGCAAATGTTGCTCTGCTATTGGACACTATTAAGGTAATGGCCGAACTGGAAACTTTTATATCATGGAGATGAGCAACTATTTCTCCTGGTAATTAAAATACTGTAATGTTGTTAAAACAATATTTTTAGATACATTCTTCCTCATCTATGTGCTTTTTAATTCCTACTACAGTCAGATCTTAAAATATGAGCATATACATGTGTGTATATACACACACACACATACATACATACACGTTTTGTATTTGAATTAGCCCTGTGATGTCTTTCAAAAACGTATAAAATAATTTATCCCTCCCCACTCACCACCCTCATCTAAAAAGCATGCCTTCACCTGAAACTTTATCGAACAAACACAGGATAAGAGATCTTAAATAATATCACATATTGTCCTTGAAATTAATAGGGGAAAATATGTCTGTCTAGATGAAAATCTGTTCATCAGTAACCAATATAATGTCATTTCCAAGGATAGTCAACTTTTTTTCCTTTTGATTATATTCCATGGAGAGAAAGAGTCGTTGAATTCAAAAATTGGACTGTTTCTTCTTAAGTGCCCTATCAGCTTGCCACTCTGCCTGACTTTTTATTGAATCCACACTTTATATTTCAGTGGCTCATTAAATTCTTCCTGCTTTTGAGAGTTTCTTTGAAAATATTTTGTGAATGCCGAAGGAGAAAAATTACACTGGGAGTCTTGCAAATCTCCCTTGTTCTCTAAACAGGGACAGAAATGTCTTGGGGTTTTGTTTGCTTTGTTTTGTTTTGTTTTTAAAGGAAGGTTAGAACATTAACACATGACAACAGTGAGATTACACAGATAAATTTTTGAGTTCTTTTATCTAGTAAACATTCTAATGATCGACTTCAAAGGCAGGCTTGGGAAGAAGCCTCCCTGTCCTCCTGCCAGGGCAGAGAGGCGAAGATCTTTACCACTCATATGGGAGATATGAGGAGCCTTTGAATGGATCATTGCTTTTTATGAGTAGTAATGAGGTGAGAAGTATTCTAGTGTGTGGCACAGGCCTTCATTAAAAAGCGTGAAACAGAATGGCTTACGGTTAAAGGGGGTAATTTGTTCTAACATACTTGCTAAATTGTGCTGTAACCATGCCAGTTAACAGCACTATATTTTCCATAGGATTCCGGAATGCATTTGTGTGCAATTATTCTGCCCATGCAAAGTTCAGGGATTTTTCCAATAGCTTGTGTTAACTAGTTGACAACGCTCACTCCTTCAGTGGAAAGTACACTGAGCCTCACAGTTAAAAAGGGGTGAAAGAATCCAGAGATGTTCTCATTCTCCGTCTAAAGCCAAAGGGTTCTTGTAAAATCAGAAACTCACAAAACCCAAATTTAAATGAATACCATTTGTCTAAAAGGTAATATCAGAAGGAATAGTTAGCTAGTTTCATAACTTCAAAGCTTCAAGTTTTCAAATATGTGTTATAATTAATAGAATCCATAAAGCAAATAAGATTTGGTCGTTTTAAGTCCTTCATTTAAAAAAGAAAGAAAAACTGGAAAGTAAGAACAATAATTTTGTTACATTTGTGAGTAAATTCTGCTCATAAGAGAACTTAAAGTTCTACAACATACCAAGAAGATTACTTGTTCAGACTCTTACTGGGAACATTGGGCTAAGATTTTATTCACTGGAAAAATCATTGTACTTAGAGAAACATAATGCAAAAATATAACATGTTTTTTCCACATGACTAGCTATCAAAAGAGAAAATGCTGTAGGATAGAAACATTAAGTTTTGGACAGGACTTAGAATTGGAATATGTCATATGGAAAAACTATTTTTATAAGTAATGACTTTTTAAGACAGCTCTACTATTATACTGAAAATGTCATAACATTAAATTTTGAGGGAAAAACTCATGAGTTTTGTAAAATTTTCTTGAAATGCAATAATACACATATTCATCATTTCATAAAATATTTTACAACTGACGGCACAATTGTATTGGAACACAAACATAGTAATTAAATAGAGTTGGTATACGACAAAATACACTAAAAATGGAGACTTAGATTTAAGCACCAAAAAGCTTTATGTTGAGACAGGAAGTATCAGGGTCTGTCCACCCACTGGAATTTCTGAGACTTTGAAATTGGGAAGAACTTCAGTTTTGTCACTTTTCATCCATTTCATTATTATTTAGTTTTTGCATATTAGATATTTGATATTTTGGGGAAAAAAACATTTACAACCATAGTTCAGTACATTAATTTAGCCTCAAAAATAAATACTGTCAAACTTAATAGAAAACAGGCTATCGGCCTCTAATAAAGGTAATAGGCTCAGCCTCTCCTTTCTATTTCTTTTTATTGGGTTTTCAGGAAAGTCTATGAAAGAAATTCTAATTGCAATTGCTCCTAGCATTGTTCAGGTTCTTTTAACCTTAGAGAGGGAAACGGTAGCCCTGAGCTATGGTGGAGTCAATGATTTAGGGTTTGTTTTGTTTTCAAGCTAAATTGAATATGTGAGCAGAGTAGCAAAAATTATATTTACACAATGCCTAGTCCTCATCCTTATACCACAAGAAGTCAAATCAGATATGGCTGTTATTTGAAGACAAAAATCACATTTTATTCAATGCTAAATTCATTGACCTAGAACATTGCCCAGAGAAAAGAACAAATCTTTTTATCAATGGCTGAACAGTTACTCTGAATAATCAGAACTTCCCCTTTCCTTAATTTAACACAAATGTGGACACTCTGAATTAATAGGTGACGACTAGCATAAAAAACTTAGAAACTGACATAGAAGAACATGTGCATTAAAAGGACATCTACCATTCCTTCAGCTTTCTTTTGCATTGTGTCTCATTTATATCTGACTGGAGAAATTAAGGCTTTTGAGACTGATAAAAAGCAATACAAGGCTTGGGTGAATACAGGCTGAAATGAATGTATTTCATTGAAACTGGTCTGAGCTCAGCTTGTCTAAATCACATGACACTATGGCCTCCCCTGACTGGGAATTCCCATAGCTTCATGATGTCAAATGCCTCCTATAGTTTGCAGCTAGTCTCAAGGTTCTCTGAAATTAATTTTTTTTTTTTTTTTTTTTTTTTGAGACAGAGTCTCGCTTTGTTGCCCGGGCTAGAGTGAGTGCCCTGGTGTCAGCCTAGCTCACAGCAACCTCAAACTCCTGGGCTTAAGCTATCCTTCTGCCTCAGCCTCCCAAGTAGCTGGGACTACAGGCATGCGCCACCATGCCTGGCTAATTTTTTCTATATATATTTTTAGTTGGCCAGATAATTTCTTTCTATTTTTAGTAGAGACGGGATCTCACTCTTGCTCAGGCTGGTCTCGAACTCCTGACCTCGAGCGAACCACCTGCCTCGGCCTCCCAGAGTGCTAGGATTACAGGCGTGAGTCACCACGCCCGGCCTGAAATTAATTTTTAAAATCAGGAATAAAACAAGTATGAAGAAACGAAAAGATAATAAATATTGGACGGAAAATACTTACTGAGTTGAAACTAAATGCTATGTAATAAAACATGAGTGTGGGGAAAGAAAATAGCTAAAAGATTCCAAACAAAGTATATATCCACACTTAAGAAAAGTTTGTATTGGGAGACTACTAGTGCTTGCATTTTCGTAAGAAAGTCGAAGCCATTTAATAAAACAGCTGCATGCTCCAAACCTCCGGCAGGTGTTGAGTTGACAGGTGTAAAGGAATCGCAGTCAATGAGCAGGAACCACCAGAGCAGCTAAAAAGACACCTCCGTTCTCTCTGCTTGTGAGCATGTCTACTTAGGTCTGATTAAAGCAATGGAAGGCATAGGAGTATTTAGAAAAACATCTGGATTTATTCTGTTTCATCAAAGAGAAAGTTGGGCAGTCAAAAGGAAGAGGGATAAATACACTTGGAGCAGCACTAGAATAAGCCAAATTTGAAAGCAATCGATGTTGATCTTCTGATTCACTTTTTTTGGTTGTATTCACACATTTTTCCAAATCCTTCCTTTATGAGTCTTAGATGGATACTAAGGAAACTTAAAAATTTCTATCATGACTTGGCTTGAAAGATGGCACCCTGGCCTTCCCCAAGTCGATCTCTGCCATATTACTGTACATGTTACTGTACTTAGAATTTTGTCTCTGTTACATCCAGTCAATGATGATCTCGGGACACCCACACTTCTTATACAATAATGCAAGGCCCAAATCACGTCACTTCCACACATAACCTGGACTCATAAGCTTCCACCCGTAAGAGCCTCCTTATCCTGGCTACTGTCTCTATCACCTTTATTGGAAACGGTTATATTTAATTTCTCAACTTGGTATTAGCTTTCTTTATTAATAATTGTTTCAGGTCTATTAGATTATTTCATGGTAAACTCCTTGAGGGCAAATAATGTGTATCATAGTTTTTTTTTCTGTTTCACCGAGAATAACATACAAATTAAAAATCATATAAAACTAGAAAGACAAAAGGAACACATCAGCCTCAACACCTTCTTTCTTATAGGGTATACTTATATCTTATAAGGTAATAATCCTTCCTTGATGCCGAATTTCTAATGAATCTAATAGTGAAAATTACTATCCAAATAAAAAGAAAAGAAATAAAATTGACAAACAGTAGAAGAGGAGTGAGCATCACTGTGTGATACTTCTTGACATTTATCCCTGTATTACCCAGTCTGCTTGAGATTGTCCAGAAAAAGAGAGAACAAGGAAGTGAAAGTAAAAATAAATCTGAAATTTCAGATATTTAGAAAAGAATAGAGACGAGTTTGAAGGAATATAAGGGAACAAGGACATGCTTGCATTTCAAATGCCATTTTCCATAACTTCTCCACTTGCTGAGTATGCTAACCTGGTGTACTGAGCCACTGGCCGGGTTCATCCTGTGCAGGATTTCAGTAACACAAAGAAATGGTAACTACACCAAGTGCCCAAAATAGCCAAGGATGACCAAAATTTTTCTTATTTATTGAAAAACACAAGTGAACATGACACGTGTTGTTCTATTCACGATATTGAAAGAATTTCCTTCTATACCTCACTAAATACAAAAGCCTCTTATTTTTATAATCAGAACAGCACCTTTCCAAATGATCTAACAAGTCAGAAAACCTTCTCTTACAGTATGATTTTACATGTTTCAGTGCATTTGTCAGAACCTCCTTTGAATTATAATATTAGTCATATTTATGAACCCAAAGTATTTAGAATTAGGATCTCTGTAGTAAGCTAACCCATTTTATTTTCTTATTTATGCTGCATAACTGAAGGAATTTAAAGAAACTATTAAATACTTCCTCATGAATTTTCTCTTTGCTCAATTTCTATGTAGAAATGATTGAAGTTTTATTCCAGTTTCCCAAAAAGTGCCATATGTAGGGATATTTAGCTAGACATTTCAAAGCTATAAATAAAATGCCAACTTAATTCCAAACGCTGTTCCATACTCTAATAACTAGAACCATAGAAAGTAGCTGGCTAGCTGCCAAAAATTAAGGAGCAGAACAGAAAAGTGTTCTCATATCCAAGGTACTGAAATGAGAAATTAAAGTGAATGTGATGATGTTGAGAAATCTCCATCTTCCTTAGTCCAGCTCAAATCATTCCAGTTTTCAAGTTAATATCTCTGTTTAAAATAGGTAAGTGTGAAATGGCTTAAAAAGTTTGTCTAAATGCTTTCTGGCATGCAAAAGAGTTCCTCTGCTCTGCTCTCCCCATAGCCTAGAATTGGTGTAAAATTGCTAATTTCCCTTGAAGTTTTTCTTTCTCAATAACAGCATGCTAAAATCCAAGCACTTCCCATTATATTATTATAATTTTTAAAAAATTATTGGCTTATCCAATTCTGATCTAAAAAACCTTTCTTTAATTAGTGTCTTTGCAAAACTGAACACAGGCAGATTTTAATCCTTCATTTACTGATTTTATTTTAATGCTATTACTCAGCATATGTTGGCTACATTAAACCATTACAGTAAAAATTAAAATGAAAGTCATATGATTTATCCCCCTTTAAAAGTGGTCAATCGGTCTCATAAAAGTCAAGTGCCAAATACCAGATGTCTGATTTAAAAGAATTCTGAACAAGAAAGAAAAAAACCTCCCTATTATTCTCTTAAGATATTTAGTTGAGATGAATGCCATCCAAGAAAAAATAATAATAATATTTATATATAAGTACAGTTGTCTGGTTAGATTTGATTTAAGCAAGAAGATACAAGGACTAAAAATAATATATTAATATTGATGTGATTTAAACCTTCATCTTAATAAATAAAGTTGTACTGCTTTTATACACTGTCATGAAGCCAACTTGATATTTTTCAAAGAAAATAAGAGTGGTTGTTTCAACTTAGAATGCGGAAGGTCAGAGTAGAAATACAAGACATAACCAAGATAGATATGTATAATTAAGCTTTTCTTACTACTTTTCCTTCAAACTTTCATTCCTCCTCACTGTTTATTTACCAGCATAATTTCTAACCAAAATGTATTGTCTGGGAAAACAAACTGATGTTCTCAGGTTGATAGACATTTTCAAAAGAAAGAGCCAAATAAAGACACCTACCTTTTTGGTTATTATTACATTTTAATTCAATTATTTCATATTCACCACTCCCCAAACATAGTTATTCCCCGGCTCCAGATCTTTGCCCACATTACTTTTTTCCTTCCAGAAATTGCTGTTCTCTTTCCAACAGTTAAGGGCTACACCTCAAAGATGATCTCTGTGATCATCACGGCATTTCTTCCTTGAGTTTGTTTTCTAGTCATTCCCCCTCCCACTGCCAAGGCTACCTCCTACTGCTATGGTAGTCACTGGCTAGCAGTTCCCAAAACGTTTTTGCCATTCCTCCCGGACACAGCAAGATTGCATCTGCCAGCCTGCTTTTCAGCTAGGTACGGCCATGCGGTGGTAGGGGGACCAACGGGCTGTCAGCAGAGTAGCGGTACCCTGGTGTGAGCCTCTACCTCGCCTGCCTTCTGCTGGCTGGATTTGGTTCACAGGATGGTTACAGCAGGAGCCACATGCTGGAGGCGGCAGACCTGGGGTTCCTGAAGACTGTGCACTAGAGCCTGCCCTCCTACTCCTCTCCCCCCACCCCCGCTCCGCTGCCGTTGAACTTTACATAGCAAAAAATATTCTAGTGTGTCCATCCATCAAGATTTCTGGGTTTCTCGGTAGCTGAAATGATCTTAACTAATACAACCAAAACTATGATCTCTCCATTGACTGAATATACATGACACTTTGTGTTTTTCTTGTCACTGTCTATATTCTTCTTATGTATGAAGGATACCTCTTCTTGCAAGTTCCTTAAAGTCAAGAACTTTTTTCTTTTCACCTTTTATTCCTTGCAGTACTAAGCACTATCTCTGGTACAAAATAGATGCTTAATAAACTGCCTTGTACCTGTCAATCTGAGTTTATTATGTTCCCCCGGAACTAATAGTCTCTTGGTTCACTCATTTATTCTTTTATTCATTTATTTATTCAAAATATCTATTGCAGCCCTACCATATGTCAGTGCAGTCTACAGCTTTGGGGCATCTTCCAAGCTCACAGGGACTCACCTTTTTTGAGAAGCCCCACCCATAAGGAGCCACCGTAGCTGCAATGCATGAGCTTCACCTGACTTGACCAGAGTAGATTATCCCACCCAAACTGGGACAATTAGATTCTGTCCCCAAGCAGATTGCTAGGAAATAGCCAGTTAATCCTAGATCATGGCTGGAATTGCACCATTTATACCTTGGAGCAGCTGGCAGCTATATAATGCCACATTGACCTAAGGAGTCTAAAAAGCCATGGAGCAAAGAAGAAAAATAAAACAAGCACACTCAAAGAAGCATAAAACTCTGAAGGCTCTCCATGGCCTGTTTGCAATTCTTTCCCAAGACCGGGCTGAATTCTACCACTGTGTTCTGTAGCCTTAAAATACATTACCTGTTTTGTATAAGCTTTGTCAGGATGGTTCCTGTTTCTTGCAACTAATATAACTTTAATTAATGCAACAAGACCTTTTGCTTCTCCCTGGGGATACAACAATGAACAAGAGATACGGAGCTTTTACCCTTATGGTAAGACAAGTGGGTGGTAATTCCATGATTTTGCAAGGGAAAAAAGGGACTTATCTTTGCAATGTTCTCAAATGCAGATTTCCTGCTTTTGAAGAGTAAGATTTGGAGGTGGTTTTCTTTTATGTTACACATTTAACAAGAGTTTTATGACCCATGAGAATATTGCTTTCTCCTACCCTGATATTTTTTTCTCTTGTTATCTTGCCATCCAAGAGGGTGACAGAACTGCAAATCCAAACATCAGAAAAAGAAGCCAAATACAGCAGCGTTGGAAAGAGAGAATGGTGGGACACTTTGAATGGGGATGACGGTATTGATGCCGAGACAAAGTGGAAAGAGATAAGACATTAGTGAGATGAAAGGTGCAGAACTTAAGGACTAACTACACACAAATACAACAGAGGGAAAAATCAAAAAGGATGTCTGCATTTTGAGCATGAGTCACTAGGAAAATGGCGCAAGCCTCAGCTGGTTTAAGGAAAAAAGTGATACGTGGCTTCTTGCTGCATTTCCTAGAGTCTCAGCCCTCAAGGGGCATCAGGCTATTCCGGAAAGCTCTTAGAAGATGCAAATGCCCCCCTTCGGCCCCGGAGATTATGATTGCCCCGGTCTGGAGAATATTCTGTGCATTAGTGTCTTTTCAAAGCCCCGCTCCACCCAGTGATTTTAACGTGTTGATGGGATTGAGAACAAACTTCATCTGAGGGGCAGGGACCTTCCAGGAAAGTGCTTGTTTCCTTTCTAAAAAAGACATTTCTATGTAAAAAACACTGCACAGAAAACTTGAAAATGATGACATTTAGTAATATGGAATTAAAAATTAAGGCAGAGGATAAGGGGAGGAGTGAAAGAATGAGAAATGAAAACGAAGCAGAGTATCTATTGAGTGAAACATAGGATTGGAAGGTAAGGGTATATTCTGAAAGTCCTGCTCTTGTGGTTTATTTTCTTTACCTCAGATACTGAAGCTTCTGATAAATCTGAAAATCCGGAAGATGGCAAGGCTGACCTGTGACATAGCTGAAGTCTCACTGCAATTCCTTCTTCCTGCCGAATTCATCTTTTTGTGCCTCCCAGGCCCCGCTCAGCGATGGCCTGTTCCTGTCCTTGCACGGCTAGCTACTCCTGATGACTCTGACTTCAGCTTTTCTCTTTATTGTTCCCTGGGATGGAAAACAACGAATATTGTTATCTAGGTAATTAGCCAAAGCATCATTAATAATTACCTGTTAAATAATTACCTCCTGTAGATACTGAATGAATAAGTTACTACTTAAGAATCAACTATTAGTACAGTTTTGTCCTTTTTCTTCTCTTCAAAGGCAAAAAGGAGAAGAGGCTTTATCCACCATTTGTTACACTGAACATAAACAGGAACTGAAACCTAACTGACTTCTCCCTCACCGTGTAGACAGCACAGACGTCTATCAGGGAAGCGGGAGCATGTGCACGGAGGGAAGTAAAACTCAGTGGAAATCACGCCGGGGGAGGAGGAGGAGATGGGCAAAAACCTACCTAACTGGCATAATGAGCACTACCTGGGGGACAAGCACACTTTTAACTCTGACACAAGCATTACAAAAGCGATCCATGTAACCAAAAACATTTGTACCCCCCTAATACTTTGAAATTTAAAAAGAAGTGGAAAGTAGTGAATTAGGCTTCCATGGTGCTTTGCAAACAGATAACCAAGTCAAATTTCAGAGCAGTAAAACGACAGAAATCCACAAAGAATGGAGGAAAGTTGTGAGTGACTGTGTGTGTGTGTCTGTGTTTCTGTGTGTGTGTCTGTGTGTGTGTGTGTGTGTGTGTGTGTGTGTGTGGAGAGAAAGGGACAGATTCCTTTCTAAAGGCATGTGTCCAGAGGGGAAGAAAAACATATCATGCCACCTAGTGGTAGAAATTAAGCCAACTCCTTTCAATGGAACAAAGCAACTCAGCCTTTTATTAGAAAATCAAATGAATTTATTAACATAGTAGAATCTTAATTTGGCGAATTACACGGTAGTTACAATTGAATGCCATGGATTTGTTGTAATGTTTCACCCACCAAAGGCATTTAGAAATACAGTGCAGTTTAAAGACTCCTGTGGTCAGAGTTAGTATAACTCCCATTCCTCTTTCTACCAGGTCACTGAACAGCCAGCCGGGAGCTCAGGGTCAGGATAGATGAACTCTTAGCTGCTATCATGCTCTTAAATTCCATGTTTCAAAGTGAGCAACAGACCACATAAAGAGGGCACTCTTATCTAACCCAGTTCCCATGACAAAGTCAAGCCACCATCTTTACTAACCAAAGGCTTGATTATGTAACATTGCCTTCCACGTCCTCAGCCTCATTCCAGTTGTGTTTTAGAGATCCCACTCTTCATGGCAAGCCCTTCTTTATTGCTGTTTTCACTACTGGGTACTTACTGGGTACTCTTAGGAGCCTGTAGGTTATAATTCTTAACTTCTGTGTGCAACCTCAGTGGTGCATATTTGCCATATATTTTTCTAACTTATAAGAATGCCCACATATTCCCCTTCTCCCTTTGAAATCAAGTCAACTATTCCTCAAAGAGGAAAAGAAGTAGAGTTTGGAATCATGCAGCCATATTCCTCAGACGTTGTGAAGTGTAATCACCCCTTTCTCGCACTCTCATTAATAATGTACATCCAAGGGTGATCCTGCTAATCAGATTTATAAAGACATTAAAAACCAGCCGTTGATCTGAGCTGTCCAGAATATATAATCTACTAATAAGTAGTCTATCCTTGTAACCAAGAGACAAGAATGTTAGGATTCCTTTCTAAATTCCAAAAAAAAAAGGAAGTTTTCTTAAAATATAATTATTTTCATTATTCCAAATGTGATGGAAAACCCACTTCTCTGAAGGAGCTGTTGAAAAGTGTCACTGTCAACTGCAAAATGTCTTTTCCGTTAGATTTCTGATTTTCTCCACACCAGAACCCTGCCCTCCCCGGCCCCTGCCCTCGGCCCAGCCAATCGCAGGAATAGTAATCAGCTCTCCAAAGAGCATGAGTGGTTAAGGCAAGAACGTGTTTACTTGCTCTAAGAATTCAGTCTTGAAGTTATAGTCTCTAGTCATATTAATATTCTGTCTTCGCTGTTGACAACACAGTGTGTCACAGATGAAATTATGCCTGGGGGAAATGGTGCAGTTTCTTCTCCAAACAGGAGAACAGAAAACAAGTGGGACAAGCATAGGAATGGGATGGTACACACATTAGCACTCTGTAAACACACCGAGGGACTGGCAACTAGATTCACGGTAAATATTGCTGACACTCCCCTGATGCACACTCACAAGTATAAGGCAGAAAGAATTTTCCAGAACATGCTTATCACGGCATTTATTTTTTTGCTCAACTCCCCTCTTTATCTTTCCCAGACATCCTTCAAGCCTGCAGCCTCTCCCACAGACACGCGTACAAATATAGCCAAACACTTCATTTTTCCCTCTAGCACCTTTTAATACCTCTGTTTAAGCCTTCAGCTCCCTGTATTATATGTTTACTTGTCTTTCTATCTCACTAGCCTGTTAATTACAGGAGGCAGGGACCTTATCGTCTTAAACTGAAGACTTACTACTGTGACTGGAATATAGTAGACACTATAAAAACCTTATTGAATTGAACAGACTGTGTTAACTTAAACGGAGTGTGTTATTAATACTGGAACCAGGTGATTCTATCTTACCCCCTGCTTCTCATTGCTAAGGAGCAGCATATTCTCAATAGTAGAGTTTCATAAACAGAGCAGCCTCCTCTCCATTTGGAACTACTACAAAATATTGCCTTCCTTGGTGCACTTTTCAGAGTATAGACAGCAAAATTCTCTGCTGACTGTTCTTAAACTCCTCTGATAGCTGGGCAACAGTTTGGAAGTCTCTTTCAATGAGGTTAGAGGAAGAATCAGAGGGAGTCCTTCCCTTCATCTCCGAATATTATGTGGCAGGATAAAATTTTAAGTTTCCTTAAAACACTTCATTCCTTTCTCTCTTCACCCATGGTAAAGAGAAGAGCCTTTAGCATAATACATGTTGAAGTTAAACAATTAGACATGGTAAAATTTAGGCTGAGAAAGATGTTTTTATTTTTATTTTATTTCAGCTTATTATGGGGGTACAACTGTTCTGGTTAAATATATTGCCCATGCTCCTCCCATCCCTCTGAGTCTGAGCTTCAAGAGTGTCCATTCCCCAGACAGTGAACATCGCACTCATCATGTAGGTATACACCCATCCCCTCCCCCACCCCCATCCCCCCGAGTCAAATCTTTAAGCGTGTCCATTCCCCAGACAGTGCACATCGAACTCATCATGTAGATATACACCCATCCCCTCCTCCCACCTCTGTCCTATACCCCATTGGTGTCCTTCCCAAATGTGCACCCAGGTGATAATCAGGGAAACCAATTTTCTGGTGAGTACATGTGGTGCTTATTTTTCCATTCTTGGGATACTTCGCTTAATAGAATGGGTTCCAACTCTGTCCAGGAGAACCAAAGAGATGTCGTATCATCGTTATTTCTTATAGCTGAGTAATACTCTATGTTGTTTTGATGTTGATGTTTTTACTTTGCAAATAGTTCACTCCAGAAAAATCTCAAAGAACAATCCAAGGTTGTTCCTAGAAAGGATTTATCTATTCCTATAAATGGAGCCAAGAATGAAAGTCTCAGAGGCTTTGACACTGACGTGCTATGAAACGGAAGCCAGGACCCTGGATGGGCTGAGGGCGGACAGGCAGAACCAAGCAGGAGGGTCGACCCCTCGGTTTCTACCTGAAGCTGACTCTGTCTGAACTGTAAGGTGCTTCGCAGTGAAACACCTGGCAGCATCCTCCAGATTTCAAGCATCTTTATAATAAGCTAACATTAAGATGATTTCCCAGGAAAATCATCTTTCTAATAATGATCTATACCCACATATCCTTCCAGATATTGGAAGAAATAATGAACTGACTACTCCCACGATGTTACCAAGTTTCTAGACATGAGTGAAGAAACAGCAATCTGGTGGGTGCTCCTTAAGGCATAAACAAGTTTAATATCAAAGGGGAAGGGGCCACCTCACTCTTTTCTATGCAACTAGCACCCAATTTGTCTGATACTCATTTCCTTATGTGTGCTTTGTGAACTCTTTTTAATAGTTTAGCACCAAGAGCGCTTTATGACTCCTGAACTTGGTATTATGCACAGCTTGAAGACAAGGTGAAGATGTGGTGCTATTTGCTGTTTCCTCCTGTCTCCTCCCCAATCTTAACCTTCCACTGTCATCCTCAAAGAGTATTTCTCCAAAAAACAAATTCTATGGGCGAAAAAGTATTGAGTTTGCTGTGCATCGAATGATGTGGATACCAGAAGGAATTTAAAGAGTGCATCTAGGTGGGAGGAAATGTAGTCATCGTAAACCGTTGAGGTAGTTAAGGCAAGCATGAAGAATTAAGTTTTTTGTGCCTGGTGATTTAAACAATAATAATGGTCACTATTTACTGAGCTTCGATTAGATGCAAATTACCATACTAGATTATTTTCATATATCATCTAATTTCATGCTCACAAATGCCCTATGATATTGGATGTTACTAGCCTAGATTCAAGGGATTGACTTGCCCGAAGTCACACTGCAAGTAAGTGGTCGAGCCAGAGCTCAAACCTGCATCTATCAGATCCCAAGTTCTGATTTCAGCACCTCCGTCAGCAAATACATCCTGTGCTTCACCAGGGGTGGGTTTTGCTCATTTGTTTGCTTGCATGTCTATGTGAGAAGGGTTGTAGTTTTACTCAAGATAACTTAAATATTATAATAGAGAGTTACAAGATTCCTGATAATGTAAAGAATGTCATAGTAAGGTTCCATAAAAATTTTTAAATCAAGAATACATTTTGTCATATTTTTCACTTTTAAGGACCAAGATTCTTTTTCTTCGGGGATCCAAATATTCAATAGATTATTGCATAGCTCAGTCTGTATGTCTCACAAACCTCAAGCTTGATTGGTCCAAAACAAAGCACTAATCTTTTTCATCCCAATCAAATGTCCTCTTTATTTTTTATTTGTCTTTTTTTGGAGATGTGGGGCTCTTGCTATGTTGCCCAGGCTGGACTTGACCTCCTGGGCTCAAGGGCTCCTCTCACCTCGGCCCCCCCAGTAACTGGAACTACAGGCGTGCACCACTGTGCCAGCCTCCCCACCTTATTCTTCATCTCTGCTGAAGGAACAAAAATGAATCTCTCCAGTCAGAAGCTTGAGAACAATTTTTCACTGCCCTGATTGGTGGGGAGCCCTCACGGCTCCTATGTCTCTGGCCCTTCCCTCTCAGCTCCAATTTAGGCATCTCCCTCTGTCCCCGTCTCTGCCACGTCAGTGTTCCTAAGTTTTCAGATTCTCTGCTCTCTGCTCTCTGTACTCTCCACATGTTATTCTAATGATGATTAATGCCTTACATACCATCTTAAGATACTAATAAATCCTAAATCTATGTCTCCATCCTAGAATGTTATCTCTCTCTTTCTTTCCCTCTCTCTCTCTCTTATCTTCAACAGATACCTAAAAATTAAGATCTCTAAAACAAAATATTATGGTCTCTCTCTCCAGAGCCTGCCCTTCCTCCAATATTTAAAAGGCGCTACCATTCATGAAGTTGAACAAGCCAAGCCAACTCTTGTCTTTGCTTTTTCCATCCCCACCTAAACATGCAGCTGTTCACCAGTCCTGTTTGCCTGTGTCCCAAACGCCTCCTAAGTCTTCCCACTCAACACTGTCCCCTCTGCCACTTCCCGAGTTCTGGCCCTGTCAACTTCTTACACCCACGTTCCTGCCGAGCACCTTAGACAGTCCTTTTGCCTCCAGGCTAGCATCCTTTCCACCTATTCTCCATGAGGAAACCCAGAGTGATTGTCCTGAAATAAAATCCAACCTTTATCTCTTTTAAATATTCCCATGTTTTGCCTTTATTCTCGGGAAAAAGTCCAAATTCTGTGCAATGCACTGGATGTTTGCATCCCCCTCAGATTCATATGTTGAACTCCAGCCCCAGTGTGATGATATTGAGGTGGGGCTTTGGAACTGATCTGTCGTAAGAGTGGAGCCCTTGTGAATGGTGTCAGCACCCTTATCAAGGGGACCCTGCAGAACGCCCACCCGCTGCCATGTGAGAATGTAAGAAGCTGGCAGTCTGCAGCCCAGAAGCGGACCCTCGCGAGAACCCAATAGGGCTGGCACCCTGAGCTCAGACGCCCAGGCTCCAGAACTGTGAGAAACAACTTTCTGTTGTTTATGGGGCACCCTGTCTCTGGGACTTTGTTATGGCAGCCTGAACGAGACACTCCGCGATGCGCCTTCAAAACCCCTGTGCTCTCACTTTCATCCGTCTCTCCAGCCTCATTTCCAGCCACTCCCTCCTCGTGCTATAAACTTTAGCTGTCAAGTTTTTGGAAGACCCTCGTTCCCTCTCAGCCCTGGGCCTGTAGCCTCAAACTCCCGGGCTCAAGCCATCCTCCTGCCTCAGTCTCCAGAATAACTGGGACTGCAGATGTGTGCCACCACACCTGGCTAATTTTTTTTATTTTATGTTGCCCAGGCTGACCTTGAACTCCTGGCCTCAAGTGATCCTCCACCTCAGCCTCCCAAAGTTCTGGGTATACATTGGGCAGCATCCATTTAGTGCTTTACACAGCTGACCACAGTATCTTCCAGCCTGGATTCAGTTAGAAAAAAATAGAGTCTCAATGGAGTGATGAGGAGAAGCATAGCCATGTAATAATCTTAAGACTTGCTTTTCCTCTAAATCATGGCGTCATGAGAAATTGTTTTCTGAAAGAGACAAAGTGTAAACATCTATGGTTGACATGGGTAAATAAAATTAACAATTTTCATCGAAAAAACAATATTCAAGCATAAAGAAAATACACACATTTTTCCTTTCGGTGCCTATTAAGAATCCAATGATCAAAAGTAATCTCTCATTAATTTTACAATCAGAGGTAGTAAGGAGGGTCAAAAAGTCACCAGGGTCTGATAAAACTGTAAAAATGAATTTTCCAGAGATGTACAAAGAGATATTTGAAATCACTGAAAAGAATAGAGCTTCATTGAGCTGCTGAGTCCTCCAAATAATGAAAAACAGCACAACAGGCCATCAATATCAACAGCAAGTGAATGAGTCAAATATTACAGCTGATATATATCAGATAAATTTTTCTTTCATTTTTGTATATCATCCCTTAATGAAATATTTTGGTTTTTTCTTTTTTTGTTTTTGTTTTTTGTAGTTTAGAAGGTCTGTGTTTTATTTATTTATTTTATTTTTTTTTTCTTTTTTATTTCAGCATATTATGGGGGTACAAATGTTTAGGTTACATATATTGCCTTGCCCCACCTGAGTCAGAGCTTCAAGCGTGTCCATCCCCCGGACGGTGCACACTGCACCAATTAGGTGTGTATGTACCCATCCCCTCCTCCCATCTGCCTGACAACCAATGAATGTTATTACTATATGTGCACTTAAGTGTTAAAACCAATATGATGGTGAGTACATGTGGTGCTTGTTTTTCCATTCTTGGGATACTTCACTTAGTAGAATTGGCTCCAGCTCTATCTGGGATGATACAAGAGGTGCTAGATCACCATTGTTTTTTGTGGCTGAGTAGAACTCCATGGTATACATATACCACATCTTATTAATCCACTTATGTATTGATGGGCA
>CM052440.1:146636615-146673983 GCA_028533085.1 Varecia variegata | reverse complement strand
TGCCCAGTAATGGGATTGCTGGATCAAATGGTAGTTCTACTTCTAGCTCTTTGAGGTATCTCCATATTGCTTTCCACAGAGGTTGTACTAGTTTGCAGTCCCACCAGCAGTGTATGAGTGTTCCTATCTCTCCTCAACCATGCCAACATTTATTGTTTTGGGACTTTTTGATAAACGCCATTCTCACTGGAAATAAGTGATATGTCATTGTGGTTTTGATTTGCATTTCCCTGATGATTAGAGATGTTGAGTGTTTTTTCATATATTTCTTGGCCATTAGTCTATCTTCTTTTGAAAAGTTTCTGTTCATGGCCTTTGCCCACATTTTGATAGGGTTGTTTGATTTTTTCTTGCTGATTTTCTTGAGTTCTATATAGATTCTAGTTATCAGCCCTTTATCAGATGTGTAACATGCAAATATTCTCTCCCATTCTATAGGTTGTCTATTTGCTCTTGTGATAGTTTCCTTGGCAGTGTAGAAGCTTTTTAATTTCATCAGGTCCCGTTTATTTATTTTTGCTGTTGCTGTGATTGTCTTTGGGGTCTTCTTCATAAATTCTTTGCCTAGGCCGATGTCTATAAGAGTTTTTCCACCATTTTCTTCTAGAATTCTTAAGGTTTCTTGCCTTATGTTTAAGTCTGTTATCCATGAATTGATTTTTGTGAGAGGTGAGAGGTGAAGGTCCTGTTTCAGTATTCTACATGTGGCTAACCAATTTTCCCAGAACCACTTATTGAATGAAGATTCTTTTTCCCAGTGTATGTTTTTGTCTTCTTTGTCAAAGAATAGATGGCTATATGAGGATGGTTTTATATCTAGGTTCTCAGTTCTGTTCCATTGGTCTATCTCTCTGTTCTTGTGCCAGTATCATGCTGTTTTAGCTACTATAGCCTTGTAGTATAGCTTAAAGTCTGGTAAATTGATGCCTCCCAATTTGTTCTTTTTGCTTAAGATTGCTTTTGCTATACAGGGTCTTCTCTGGTTCCACATGAAGCACAGAATTATTTTTTCTATATCTGTGAAAAATGATGTTGGTATTTTAATAGGGATTGCATTGAATCTGTAGATCACTTTGGGTAGTATAGATACTTTAACAGTGTTGATTCTGCCAACTCATGAGCATGTATGGTTTTCCACCTGTTTACGTCCTCTGCTATTTCCTTCCTCAGTGTTTCATAGTTCTCTTTGTAGAGGTCTTTTACCTCCTTAGTTAAATATATTCCCAAGTACTTTATTTTCTTTGTTGCTATTGTGAAGGGTATTGAGTCTTTGATTTGGTTCTCAGTTTGACTGTTGTTGGCATATAAGAATGCTACTGATTTCTGCACATTGATTTTGTAACCTGAGGCTTTGTTGAATTTGTTTATCAATTCCAGCAGTCTCATGGCAGAATCTTTGGGGTTTTATAGATATAAGATCATATCATAAGCAAAGAGAGATAGTTTGACCTCTTCTACCCCCATTTGGATGCCCTTGATTTGCTTCTCTTGATTGCTCTGGCTAGGACTTCCAGCACTACGTTGAATAGAAGCAGTCATAGAGGGCAACCTTCTCTGATTCCAATTCTAAGTGGGAATTCTTTCAATTTTTCCCCATTCAGTATGATGTTGGCTGTGGGTTTGTCATATATGGTTTGTATCATTTTTAGGTAAGTACCATCTATGCCTATTTTGTTAAGCATTCTTATCATAAAAGGGTGTTGAATTTTGTCAAATGCTTTTTCTGCATCTATTGAGAGGACCATATGGTCCTTGTTTTTCCTTCTATTTATGTGGTGAATTACATTTATAGATTTGTGTATGTTGAACCATCCCTTCATCTCTGGGATGAAGCCCACTTGGTTGTGATGGATTATTTTTTTGATAAGCACCTGAATTCAGTTCATTAGGATTTTGTTGAAAATTTTTGCATCTATATTCATAAGGGATATTGGTCTGTAGTTTTCTTTTTTTCTTTGTGTCCTTTCCTGGTTTTAGTGTCAGGGTGATGTTGGCTTCATAAAATGTGTTGGGGAGTATTCCTTCCTTCTTGATGTTGTGGAATAATTTCTGCAGGATAGGCACCAGTTCTTCTTTGTAGGTCTGGTAAAATTCAGGTGTGAAACTGTCTGGTCGAAATTCGTCTACTGTCATTTTAGTGTTCTGAATTTGGTTTCTGTCCATTGCTAGAGAGCTGGTGTTCCCCTTTGGGGGTGTGCTTTCCATTTGATTATTCATACTTCCAGAGTGCTTTTGCTGATTCCTTCCCATCTGGATCAGCTGTTGCTTCTTACCTTTAGATTTTCATTTGGCTAATGACACGCCCTGTTTAGTCTCTGAGCCAGTAGGTGGTGTTTGTGGGTGGGATTCCACCACACCCTTTATGATGAGTCAGTAGATGCAGTAAAAGGGTGTGCAGAATGACCTCCCTGTCAGTAGGTGGCGCTTGTTGGGAGAAGCAGACTGCAGTGTTGTTTTTGGGTCCTCTAACCAGCTCTCATTCCTCTGGAGAGGCACTCTAGTGCCTCAGGTGGTGGGTGGGACCTTGGTACTTCCAGGTGTGTCCTTATTCTCTACCTCAGTGGGGGAAGGTCAGGGAGTGAGTCTGGGAGGAGCTGGGTTGGGTGAGCCTGCCCTCAAGCTCCACAAATGCTGTTAGCAGGGGTCAAAGGTCTGTTCTCTGTTTTTGGGCAAAGCTGCCAGGGAGGGGCTGGAATGCCCCCCCCCCAGCAGGAAAGTCTGTGGGGGGGGGCAGGGCTGTCTGAGACCTGCAGTCTGGAGCAGGCCTCGCTCCTTTCCACACTCCCCTATTTTGAGATTTCTTCCCGGCCCCTGCTGGCAGGCAGGACCTCAAGCCAGAGGATCTCCCCTGGCTGTGATGTGGGCCGGGAGGTTCCCTGGCCAGGATCACAGCTTGGGCTGGGCACACAGCCTTCCCATGGGAGGAAGGTTGCCCCTCAAGCACTCTGATCTGCCCCTGAAGGCACACACACCTCAGTAGGCTCATTCACAAACATCCTTTCTGTGCCCCCAGGCAATGTGATGGAGCCCTGGGACTATGGGATCTGGTCTGCAGGCCTGTCGCCTGGGCCCTGGACATCAATCCCTGAGGCTGCCAGGGAGAGTACTGGTCTCAAGTCACCCACGGGGTGCCCAAGTTGGATCCATGTCTCTCCACCTCAGGATTTGCCCTGCTCTCCTGCAGTCACCAGGCAAGCGCCACCTGGGAGGACTGGCAGGCAGGGAGCTCACAGTCTGAGTACCCCTCAGTCCACTGCAGGGCCCCAAAAGGAAAGGTCCCATTCCCTGCAGATGCCTCCAGGTGGTGGCTAAATTGTCTCTCTAGGCAGCCCGGGTAGGGAAGGTGAAGGGGAGAATGAAGCAATATGACGCCTGCCGACTGGCTCGGGTCTGCAGCCGGGGGTACCCGAGGGAGCTGGGAGCCTGGTGCCCTGTCCGCAAGAGGCTCGCCGCTCACTGGCAGCGGCCGTCTTTGGGCTGGAGTTGGCAGGTCTCTCCACCTGCTCAGGAGCCCACCTGCAGTCCAAAACGCAAGGGAGGGGAAATTTAACTGCTCCACCTACCCTTGTCGCTGGTCTCCAAGCCTCTCGGGGGCCTTTCTCCTTCCAGTTCTCCTCCGCAACTTCTTCCCCTGGAGTCTCCTGTAATTTCAGGCACCCTTCCTTCCAACCCTCATCCAATCTGTGTTTGTCTGCCTGTTTATTTTTTTTCACTTTCTTCTAAAATCTGTCTTTCTTGCACAGACACTCTGGCTGGTGGTTTTTCTCGTCCGCCATCTTGAGAAAATGTTCAAGGAGAGCTCAAAATATTTTGTTTATTTTAAATTTTCATTCAATTAAATAAATGCAAGTAAGCTTCATTAAGAAAAATAATTCAGCAAAACATGTGTTCATAACTTTTGGCCTAGTAAATAAATGTGGTATCCATATGTGGGTTCAACTATATGAATTTGCCACAATTTAGCCATTTTTGCCTTACAAAAATAGCAATTTCATATGGTTCAACTTTCCATTTAATTTGGGAGAAAAGCTGTTTTTATCTTGTAATAAATAACATGGTGTGTGTATATGTGTGTGTGTGTGTGTTGTGTGTTCGACCTGGAGAATTAATATCATTTTGCTACAATGTTTTAAATGGAAAAGAACTTTTAAAACTTCTCTTCTAACCTTTAGATTTTATGATTCTCTGAAGTGATATTAAAGATTATTACAAATAAAATAATGTCTACCCCCCAAATATCCTATACTTTTAAAATTTCAGTTAGTCCATGAAATGTATTTATTATGGCTATAATATGTTGCCTTGAAGTTGAATTTTCATGTTTTTTCCCCCCAATTCGGAATGGTGAAGGTTTGCCTTTCTTGGAAGAATAAGTATCTGGCAAGTAGCCTTGAGAAGTGTGTAACAAGATACTTTGAATTATCCAAATCTAAAATAAAAGTTTCCCCACCAGTTTTTAAGATGATCAGCAAGGAGGCTGTCAGGGATGTTGGCTTTGAGTCTGAGGGGGACAGACGTGGGCTAGTCTATGATTCACAGCACTCTTGAGGCTAGTTTTTGACCTGAAATATGGTTGTGAATTTAAACTGATCACTGAGAATTTTAACACTTTGGATTCATGCCGCATAAAAAGTGCTGACCCCTCCCCTGAACTCGCTACTAAGGACGTAACCTTATTGGAAGAGCCACTGCAAGTGAGGCTGTTCTGGTTCTAACCAGAACAGAGAGATCAGAGGACCAGCACAGCCAACTTCTACCCCCAGCCTCCATGGCCTCCATACCCAGTACTCCTTCCTATAACCCGTCTACTACTGCAGGCACTCAGCTGCCTCTGATCTCTGGTGGTGATCCTGGGCTGCTTTGTACCAAGAAAGAGCATTTCAGTGCCCAGGGCCACTGGCCTGCCACTTGGCAAGCTCCACCTGTGAGGCAAGAGGGAACTGAAACAGCTTTACACTGAAGGGCTCTAGCCTCATAACCTTTGTGGAACATCGCATTAAGAAATGAGCATCTCACTTCCTGAAGATTAGTCTCTACAGGAAACAGCAGAGCTCTGGCAATGTCTAGAGTTGGGAGCTACACCCCGCTCTGATGGTTGCGCACACCTCCACTAAGCCACATTGCCTTCCACTGCCACCAGCAATCAGAGATCAGATGGAACTTGTCAGGTGACAAGGAAGGCTTGGAAACTGGGATGCGATTTGACTGGATGTCTAACCTTCTGCTACTACCAGGAAGTGGGGACCTCACATATTTACATTATGAAGACAGATTAGAGTAAGTGAATTATACCTTTAGAGTGAGATGTGAGGCCCCAGTTACATAGACATATGTGCTTAATTTTGCTTCATGTTGTTCTACTTATATATTTATCAAGCAATCATTATCTAAAATTAATATCTAGACTAGCATGCTAGGCAAAAAGAAGGGGGCATTATAGAACATCTTACATGAACCTAGACATGGAAACTGACCATTTTCTTATGAAAATTGATTGAACAACAAATGTGGTAGGAAATTTAGTTAACAAAGCCTAGAATTGTCAAATGTAACAGTATAGAAAAGTGTTCCAAATTGGTTGTTTCATGTGCCCAAATTACTTAATTTTTAATCAAAAATTTAACAAAGTTTTTAAACTGAAATGATGATTACAGAATATTGCTCTGGATCATGTGTTTAATATTGGGTAGATCATGTGGGTCATATTGTTTCTTCTTTAGCTGAGTTTTACAATAGTTGTGTGCAATGCCATGTATTTTTATATTAGCCCAAACTATCTGCACTAGAGGGAAATTATAATGCAATAAGTGTGAATTAAGAAATATTGTTTCTATTGGCCAAAATGGGGACAATATGCATCAAATAAGTAAATGAAATCAATTAATACATATGGAATATATATATGTTTTTGACAAGTTTTTTTGTGAAACCACAAAAAAATGAAAAAGCCAAATACATCAAAACAACCTATAGGCACCATAGGAAATAACTAGGGTACCGACTCCCCACTGTTAAAAGGTGAAAATTAAGCATTTAAGCTGATTTAAATGTATATATTGTCTTTCCATTGTTCTTGTATGAATTGTATTTCCAGCCATTTTTCAGACAGTTAAATTTGATTACGGACGGCATATTAGATGATACAGATGTTACTGTTAATTTTATTAGGTTTGATAGTGCTTATGCCCATCTGTTTTAGTACGTTGGGGTAAAATGATATTTTTTTGAGATTTTATTTTAAACTTCAGCAAAAAAAATGCATAAAACAAACTTACCAAAATCTTGACAATTGTACAATTTGGAAAATGTATTATACGTGATTCATTGTATTATTCTCTCTACTTTTGTCTTCTGGTGAAAATATTTCAAAATAGAAATTTTATAAAGGAAATGTGGGCTTTCCCAAGTATAGTTAATATTAGTGACAGAGTCTAAAATTATCATGTCAGTAGATGCCACTTTCTAAATGCTTTCAGATCTATCTACTTCTCTCCATTCCCACTAAAGTCCATGGACTTTCATTATCTCTTGCTTCGGTGAATGAAATCTCCTCCTAATCGCTGTTCCTAACTCAAACCCCATAGCCCATGTGGCGTGCCATTGGTCCCAACCAGGCACCAACCAAAGGTACTGAAGCAGCAATCAGGAAACACTCACATAAGACAGGTCACACGATTAAGAGAGTAAAGGACAGATAAGTGAGAAAATGTGCAGAAAAGATGAGGTTCTAATGGTTTGAATTAACTTCTTGGAGTCCTTGGATGGCAAGTCCGGGTGAGTGTGGGCTATTTCCAGCTACCAGGACCTCTTTTCCGCTGTATACTTTTCTCACTGATCCAATATTAGGTGTTCATAAGAGTCTACCATCAACCTCTGGTTCCCATTGTGGGTTTTGAGAAATGTGGGAGAGATCTTCTGTGCACAGCTGGTAGACGGGGAGAGGATAGTGTGTCTGCATGGACAGATGGACTGGAGCCGTCCCACCAAGGACCAGTGGTGGCAGAATCCACCACCTTAAATGGCTTCTTGAATGAACTGTCCTACTTTCATGTGATTAGCAGTCTAGGAAGATTATCTTAATAAATAAGCATAGTTTTTAAATTTTCTTTCCCAAAAAATAAGGTTTCACACACAAAGAATATGGATTTTGAGGTAATTCTGGAAGGAATGGGTAAAATAATGTTTAGAAGTTAAGGTGGCACGGGAAGCTGCTTTCTCCCAGACAGAAGGAATAAGATGCACAAAGGAAGGAAAAAGAGAACTGCATAGAGTTCTCTGGGTCTTTTTTGTAGGGTGTGTTATTTAGTATGAGCCATTATGTGCATAAACTTAGTTCAGGTGATACAAAGATGAACCAATTAAGTCATTCCTACGTTAACAAAACAGGTATATATTGTGTATATACAATGCGTACTACGTCCCAGACTCCACTATAGAGGGTGGGTAAGGCATGGTCCTAGTCCGCTTACTTACTTTCAGGAAATTCAGCTGCATTGTTCATTAGGCTGCTGCTCAGGGGAACTGGGAGGCCAAGCTAAGTTTTATGACCTCCTATCAGTGTTGACAAGAAGATTACTTTTGTATCTCTTGCCACATCTTTTTCAGTGCCTAGAAAATTGAATGTAAGAGCTGCTCCAAAAATAATTGTTGGATTATAAAAGTTAAAAAGCATGTGTTTGCTGGAAAAGTATGTTTTTAATACATATGAACTTTGTATGAGAGGTAACTGGTACATATTACAAAATGAGAGGTTGTGGTAGCTTAATAAGAAAACATTGGCTAAAATTAAAACCTTGTAAGTTGCTATATGTAAGTCAGTTCTATCATTTAAATTTGCGTTTTGAAGCCAGGATGTGGATAATTTCTTTATTATAGAATTCTACCACTTGGGCTGAACCTAAATGTCACTTGCAGTGCATTTGAAAGTGGCACTGGACTCATTAGAATTCCCTTTTCAAATCACAAAGACTGCTCCTTCAGGATGCAGGGCCAGGAACTGGCGGGATTGAAGGAGTATTACAGTGAACATGAATAGCAACTATTAACTGTTCATATAGAAGAGGTTGAGATGTAGCAAAATAAATTCTTGCAGGTTGGAGCCAAAAAATATAAGCTTACACAAATCTGCTTGATGTTAATGTCACTAAATTTGGAGTATGTTTCCTTTAAATGAATGTAGGATACTAATCTCTTTAAATCTCAAAAGGGAAATTTTTCAATCGCCTATTAGTAAATGTGCTATTAAAATAAAACTCCAAATAAATGATGGGTGGAAACTGAGTTCTTAGTGTAAAAGCAGAAGATCCCTTTGGCCTCTGGCACTGGCATATTGTCTTTGATTGATCCTGCACAGAAACCAGAGAAATATATGGGAAAAAAATGTTTTAAAATACTTCCAAGAATAGACAGCTAGAATGGGTGGCCCATCCTTCCATCTTAAAGACTTCTACATCAAAAAGTTTTTAATTCAATCTGTTGGAAATTATTTTTTCCAATGGAAATAATCTTTAATGGAAACCAAATAAAAATGGATTCATATTTCCAATATTTGCTTTACAGTCATTAACACTCGTATTGTTTAAAGTCAGGGCTACTCCACTTCTTACGATGGTGATTGTTTCAATCAAATATTTTCAAGATAACGTTAAAACAATTAAATTATTTATTAAAAACCCGAGAGGAAGTAATGCAGGCCCTCCAGTTATATGACTCCCTGTTCTTGGAATGTCTCATTTTAAAATTAAGAATTACAATGCTGTATTTATTTACTGGATGTAATGAAACCACAATACTTAAAGCCTATTCTTCAGATATCATTTTACTACCTAAATGTTACCTTAAGGAATAACTACTTACAATAGCCACAAAAACTTTTTCACTATTAAACAGATGTCATGAGGCATAAAATAATTGATCAATTCAGTTTTTAAACGTCAATTCAATTAAAGAAGATAATCGAAACCAATTGTTTTATAGTGGGAAAGCTTGTTGATTATACTTTCTCCTGAGATATACAGACACAGTTCCATTTCAACAAGAACAGAAAAAGCTTAACAGTAATCCAAACACACATGCGATTTATACCAATTATTTGTTATTTTCCTCTTTTGAATAAAATTCTTACCTGAATATATAACATAAAATATATTTATTTATAGAATTTCCCTACCCATAATTAAACTAAGAACAAAACATAAAATAATTAAGAAGCTTTGAGAAAGTTACATTTCAGCATACCCAAAAATGGAAATAACCAAAAAAGGTCAAAGTTATTTCAGTTATTGAGGCAATATGACAAAGTTACATTTGGTTAAATAATATACACTATATTAAGATAATCAGTTTAAATCTAAAAATCAGCCATATAGAGACACCCTTTTGTGCATCTACTAATGATAATTTTAAAAGAATGTATAATATAATTTGCTTGGAATTTCATGAAACTTTAATGTTTGGTAATGAGTGTCTTTGTTACTTCAATTAATAACTCTCAAAGATTGCAAATGATCAAATAATTATTTTTAAAACATTTTTTCAGGGAGATTTTCCCCAACTGTTTCAGCCATGAGGAAGAAAAAAAAAAAAAAATATATATATATATATATATATATATAAAATGAGAGGGGAGCATTGTGTGAATAATAAAAGATAAATATATTCTGTATTAGTGTTTATTAAAAATCAAATGTTACAAAAGAAAATTTTGAAAAGGTATTTATGTACAAATCCTGTTTTTTTTTTAACATTCAAAGATCCCACTATGACTTGAATTCTAGTATTATGCTTTTGAATTTTTTTGTTATTTATTTTAAGAAACAGCTCATATCTTTAAAGCCCTGGAATGGTGTAAATCATTACAGTGGTTTCACATTTTCATGGGATCAAGGAAACAACAGTAAGCTCATAAAACAGATACCACTAATTATGCAGAGGAGAAGTCATAAAGTCACTGGGAGAAGCATGTTTTATATTCATGAACACATCATTAAAAGTTTAAGACATGCTATCAAATTCTACATTTTAATACTATACCCAACAGCATTAAACCCTCCCAACAAGAAAATCAGATTGTTTAATGATCCTTTTTTGTCACACTGGTTTTATATGTCTGCAGTTGAAGCAGATGTGGAATTTGTATTGCTGAATTTTTTTAAAAAATACTCACTGGACAATTAAAAAAATCATTTATCCTTTATATCTAGTTTAAAAAAGAAGGTCTGAATTATCCTCCAACACACGTCTTAAAGTGTATTTATTGAGGTAATAAGCCTAGATTCCATATTGTGTGTGTGGATATTTTAAATAATGATTTGGGTTTTCTTTAGAGCATAAAAAATATAAGGGGGTTTAATAATGATCAAATAGCTTCCCCTTTAATTTCTAAAATGCAAATCAAGGCTAAGAAATAAAATGAAATCAAATTTCACAAGGCAGGTATAAAAACACAAAAGTATACCCTATCACTAAAAGAAATCACTGAGAAATCCAAGAATCATACAAAAAGTTAATATTACAGACAGCCATTCAGGGGACATCACAAGCCATTCAGGGGACATCACACTGGCACACTTATTTAAACTGCAGCCTTTCTCCACTTGCCTACGAAGAGACTCCACGTGCTCTAATATTTTAATTTGTGTACAATTCTAAAATTTTTCCATTTGTACATAAGTAAATGCTTTGCATTTTACGATTTAAGCACACCTTGTAGACAGCTGCAGAATACACTGTTTCTTGGATATTTTAAACGCTTCAAGCTTAATCTCAAAGTGAAAGTAAAATAAAGTTGTGGTAAATTCAGAAAGAAGGCCAAAAACACTGCAAATGGGGGGAAAAAAATAAAATAGAGTGGTTAGTTGTTTTGGATGAGAAATAAACCATGGGAAAAGTAAAGACACTGAAAATACTTAAAAGCTATAGGAGAGATTTATACCCCAGACTACAGCCTGAATGAAAGGAACCGATCCCTTCAAGGAACTAGCGGAGCTTTATTATTGGAACTTGGTGAAGTCGTCGGTGGGGACACCACGTCCACGGGAAGACGATGGGAAGCCTGGGGCTGCCCCCCTGCTGCCTCGCTCCGCAGTTTCACTTTGCTGTCATTGAACCTTCATTCGATAATTTTTAAAAAACTTTTTCCTGCATCGTGGTTGACTTCCGATAAAGAGAATGTGTAGATGAAATACTGAGAAAACATTCTCAAGCTTTGAATTTTGGACTCACCAAATCTGGACAGACATCCTTGTACAGTTTACAAGCTACGATATGTGCTGTCAAAATACACACTAGCATGTTGTATAAATACAAGTTAATCAACACTGAGAACTCCAGTGTGAGTAACGCTTCCTCAAAACTGTCACTTCACTGGACTGAAATGTGGAGGGAAAGGTAGGTAGATAAGATGAATGGATGGATTGATAGATAGGTAATGAGAGATTATTATTATATGCCAATTTACCTTTTGATTACACTGTATGCAGTTTATACACATACACACACGCAACAGCAATTGCTAAGTGACACGCATTATCCTGAGCACTTAACATATATTAATTTATTTAATCCTCTTAGAAATTTGAGAGGCGTGTACTGTTATTGCTCCCATTTTATAGAGAGGAGACTGAGGTAAGTTAATCTTCCCAAGGTCCCAGAGCTTGTAAACGGAGGAGCTGAGATTAAAAACTAGGCAGTTTTATAGTTCATAGAATATGATGTAATATTGGTCTATTTCACAAATCAGGTAATACATCTACAAATTACACAAGCTTTAAATTATGATAGATATTCTTGCAATAATACAGACATTTATTTTATTAACATTTCCAAGCTGTTTTATACTATCTGAATCTCCCCTTGTGACTAAATCTGCAATGTTAGACATTCAAAGACCCAGTGACTTTGGCCCTAAATCCATTTAACCTGCAAACATGAAGAAATGCAGATTTGGTCCTTTGAGGTTAACTAATACGTAAATATTTTTAGTGAAACTACTGGTATATGGACAAGCACAGGACTTTTCTAAGCTTTCAGGAATCAGCTTTTACAAATTCCGAGCCGGTTTTAATTTAAGCAGTACAAGTGAAATACAACAAACTTGGAAGAAAATACGGTCACTCATTTGCATCTCCAATTTAATAACGCCTATAATTGTTCAGTTACCAAAGTTAGATCCAAATGCTTTTTCTCTGCCAAATGCAGCTGCTCGACACAGCGAACACTGATTTGATTTTTCTGCAGGGTACATGTTCGCTCACTGTTCTCATGATGAATAAATAATGCCATGATGCCGCGGAGCTGCGGACCTTGCCCTTCTGTGAAAAGGGCTGCGTCTGCTTATTCTCAAACATTCATGATCCTAAGGGAGTAAGACACCAGAGGCCTGTGAACGAGAGGGCCTTTTCAGACGTACAAAGCCTCGCTCCTGAATCCACCTTAACCAGTGGGGAGAAAAGAGCTTTTGGCACCAAGTTATCCTTCAGGGAAAGACTGATAATGATCACTAAAGACATACTAGGGGCTGCTGCCTCACTCACTTCAAAGGCTTTCTCTCTTAATCAACATTAAATCATCATTTTGCCAGGGATATAGGGACAGCTGTACACAATCTATTTATTTTAAAACAGATTATAGCCAGGTCCCTCTGCCAAAGTATGAACTTCTTAATGTTGCCTGTGCTTTAATATTTTTTAACTTGGAACTTTTATTTCCAACTTAGTGTCCCAAATTAGCATTTCTATCTCAGCTTATGGACTGCATCTTCCCTTAAAAGCTGAGCTAATAAAGTTATCAATTATCCAGATAATTTACGCAACAAAATAAAATAGACCAAAACAAAACTTTTGACAATCACCCAAATATTTCAGGCTAAAAAATATAGTCTCAATTCACTATGTCATTTTGAGTGGCATGTTCAAAGATCCTAGGCCAGTGTGCTCGTCTTATTAGTTGGTAGTAACCGTCTGATATTTAGTCAGGCCTCTTCTTTTTCTCATCTCTAAAATGTAGATCCATGTGCCCAGCATATTCTAACCTTTGTTTTGGTCCATAACAGTGATACCCCTCATCCTCCTTATCCTCTGGTGGTCCTGATGAGTCGAGGAAAATTGCAAAGGCATTTTATTACTCAATTAAAGAAAAGTTGATTAAAAAAAAAAAGATAATGCTCAGGGCCCTAAATTCCACCCCAGTCCATCACTTCAGTTTTATGCAACAGAATGTTAAGCCACAATATCTAAAGTTAACCAGTGATCATCACTTCAAAATTATCTATATTAAGTAGGTACAATTAAGTAGATACAATGTATATTATATGCAGACAATTTCTGCTATATTTAATTATCATCAACTAATACAAATCCCTTGGTCAGTTAAATTTGGTTCAAAAAAATATCATTAACAGTCTAAATGATTATATAATTAGAGGGTGTTCATATAATGTCATATTTTTATTAATTTCTGAGTAGTTTATGTCTATTGTGAGTCATTCCTTACTTTGTGCTGTTTACTACATTGGAACGGCACAGAATAATTTTTAAATTTTTACTAAATTGCTTTGTGACAGTACTAGATGGGAATTAACAAATATTTCTTTTTGTCCTATAATTTGAGCATATCTTGCTAATCAACACTTTATAAAATCTGTTATATTCTTTGTTATAAATGCAGAAAGAAAAAATAAATGTAGATTAGAATTTTCTTTCTCAAAATATGTACCAGAAGATGGCATTTTATGATTCTGCAGAATCTTAGGTTTAAAAAGTCCTCTTTACTCAATTAAAATTTGTATTTAGAATTTATATCAAACAGAGGCTGGTGGATGCTTTGAATATTTATTGGAGGGAACCATTTAATTTCTATTGTTTTTCATCATCCAGAGGAATTTTATAAATGAAAAACTGAAAAGATGAAGAAACGAAGGCCCCCAGAATAGAAGAAACTGAAGACACCAGATGGATGAGCTGCTCTTTTCTTTTCTTTGTATTAGAAAGTGCCAGTAGCCAGTAAAGGGGATGTCATGGCCTCTCCCTCCAAGAGCAAATAGAGTTTGGAACCCTGACTCCCACCCATCCACGTGCCTTAAGCACAGAGAGACCCAGGAGAGACCTACAAATCAAACCTCTGCCTCTGTCCAGATTTCGAGTGCTGACACGTTTCATAAGTGCGTTAAGGAAAGTCCAAAAGGACTCCTGCATCAAGACCATCCCAGGACAGTTCAGCAGTGGATGAATGGAAGTGTCTAACCTAGTTCAGGAGATCTGGAAGCTACTTCTGGTTTTCTCTTTTTTATTTTGCCCTTTCCTTTTTCCCCAAGCCTTTAGACATCCTGATAAAGTTCTCAACCCTTCCCACCTAACTCTCGGGTCCTCAAACAGCCATAAATGGTGCAGCTATGAGGCAGTATATCATGGTGGTTGAAAGCATGGGTGGTGGAGTCACATGCTCTGCCTGAGTTCCATCCAGTTCTGGCTTGGCCACTGTCTACCAGTGTGCCATTGCATGTCACTTAAGTTCTCTGATGTAATTACTTACATGTCTGCCCTGAAGATTGCTGTGAGGATTAAATGAGGAAGCATGTATAAAGTGCTTAGCACAGTCCTTAGTATGTAGTAAATGCTCAACAAATATTGTATATTATCATTATCACCTCTCCATAAATTGCATTCAGATCTCTGAGGCAAAAACATAAAGGTTGCAAAATAGTTATTATTAATTATAGCATGATGTTATTTCACTATCACTAGTTGGCATACACCATAAAAGGACAGCTCTCATTGCTATCCTGAACAAACATGAATATGACTCCAAAATAACAGATAACTATTAACAGTCATAATGGGAGAGAGGAGGAATTTACTTTTTAGGTTGATTTATACGAGAGTTGTGAGAGGCTGTCTTCAGAATTCCTAAAAGGACACCCAACTCCCAAGTGAAGCAATGGAAATCCTGATTGCTGCATTCCACAAACCATCATCAAAGTGTTTATTTAGTCTAAAGGTCTAACTGGTTCATCATCTCTAGAGGTTTTATAGCTAATAGTTTATCCTTAACTTCAAGACTTCATATCACCAGTGGAATTTTTTCCATCAGAGTGAAATAGCTGGGTTTCAACACTGAGGAAATACATCTAAGCATTTTATGACTAAACTTCTCAGGATTTCTTAGGATCTAAGTAAGAATTCTACTTTAAATGCTGTGTGATGCAAACATGTAGTCCTTATCTTTTCTTCAGATTACTATTCAAAATATTTCTCTTAGCTATTTGTCCTTGAAATAATGTTTTATTAGCATCTTGTAATTTTCATTTTTTTAAAAATGAAGTTCTATTGTTTCATATATTTTCATAGCCAAAATTGCATAAAGTTGAAGGCAGTGTAGGGAAATATTGAAACATCAGAGTTCTGAATATCAAATGGGAGAAATTATGGACAACTACAGTATTAATAAAGGGTTACTTAGTGTGCCTGAAATTCAAAATCTTTGTATATACTAAGACAAGAAAATAATTTAAAATGTTATTTAAAAGAAATCCAATGAAATAACCAGATGGGGGGAAAGATCTCCTTAAATAAGAGCATGTTAAGGTTGATTGGAAGAAATTAAACACAAAATGAATACTATTTCCTGTCCTTTTAAGGGAGAGTATTGATTAAAGATATTGGTAAACAAGTATTGATAAAGGTTATATAATACTCCAAAACTTATCCAGGTAGCATAATCAATACACACATTATAACAACATATAAACATACAGAAGATGCATATGGAGGTATTTTCTTGAGATAGCTTTATTTGGGGGGATTGAACTTCTTAAAGGAAAGCCGAGTTTCCATTCTTTGAGGCAGAGTCTGCTAAGAAGTAGGCAACTCTGACACACATTGCTTCTTCCTCTGCTTCCTTATTTTTGGTCATGCTTCCCCTAGTGTGTGGCACCCTCATTTTGTCCCCTGCTTCTCCGCAGCACACTACCCAGAGCAGAGCTCCAACTGTCAAAATATAGGCCTTGTGAGTCTTACTACTGTGAGCTGCTCACAACCGCCCAGGAAAACATCTGACAGTCCCATTCATGATTAGCGTGACTCGCTGCAGTGGCTGAGGTAACATCTAGTTTAAATATTTTATAAGTCTATGTTTTAATGTGTTACCACTTCCAAGAGTTAAGGGGTGATTCCTTAATAGTCAATAATTCCAAATTAATAGTAAACGCTGAAATTTCTTGCTGGTGAGAACTTTCTGAAACTTCATGTAAGAAATTACCTACTTCACTTTCATCCAGTGCTATGCAATTGATTAGCTGGGATACCACAGCATATAGATCGTGTCTTAGAATGTTCTTACTTTATGTAAAAGAAGCTATATGAAATCATTGCACCTGAAAGAAAGAAACAAATTAAAGGTAACTTACCTTCTCCAACATTTTAATGATATCTGAGGGGGAAGATATTAAAGTAGAAGAATGGTTCATTACTTGATATTTTCTAAACTTTTTACACATTGTATTTTTAGTACATATATGACAAAATATAATTAAAATTGTATTAAATAATTTTATCAGCAATGGAAGTTTTCAAAGTGAGGAATTAGAGCAATTACTAAGATAAATGCCCTCTCAAAATGCTCAATTTCATGAAATATCTATATAATTAAGACAAAATGACATTCCAGCTTGAACAATGTGGATAATTGGCTCAATTCTCAAATTTATTTTGCACATGCAGTCACATGTGCAATATACAAAATGATAAAATTATAACTATTATAAAGATACCTCAAAAGGCTGAACCATCCAGGTCAGAAAATTGAAAACAAAGCCAAATGTTTACTCAAAATCAAACCCAGAACTTCTTTTGAAATTCACTGAAAGAGCAATCATTTCCAATGTCTTTTCACCTTCTGGTATGAGATGGAAGTCAAACTGGAAATGCTGAAACACTTTAAGAAAGGCAGTAAAACAAAAATAAGCCTTCTCGTAAGACTTCCAGATGAAAGAGTTTTGGATAAGCATTTAATCATGTGTATCCTGGCTCAAACCAAGCCGAACCTCAAAGGTTTACCTGCGCTCATTATTTAGAATTCACAGTGAAATGGAACCGCGTTGCATCTATTGGGAACACTGACGATACGATGAAATGATCTTTGTAAGGAAACTGAATGTTTACATTAAGCCCATAGTTGCGGTCCATCTGGCAGCTGGGAAAAACAGAATCCTGCACTTCTGCCAGGCGGTGCGGAGGTGGTTTGTTTTCAACCTCAGTGTTCTCACAGTCTAAGTCTTTTTAGGCCTGCACAGGATTTTAAGCTTAAATCAATGTGCAAAGTAATTTTCCTGGCTGGTTTTAAATTTCTGTAGATTTATGTAATGGAAGACTGTTCTGCTAAAAATATATTTTTGGAAAGATAATTGTTTAGAATATGGCAAGGACTATTAATCAAATTAAATATTATTAGCTAAAAATTATTCACCAAGCACAAATCTGATGAAAATTTAATTTAAAAATTAATTTAATTGCAAAAAATTTAACTACTATAGTGAGTCAATTAAGAATGCCAATCTCCAATATGTGTTTGATTGGCTGCCACGCTGGCAAATCGATCTGCTAAAACTCATCTTTTCTACTGTGATAAGACGATGCAACTAATAATCAAAGAGGGGGAAAAAAATCAGGATTTTGCTGTAGGCGGAATTATCTTTCAGAACACCAGGGTCAACTTTCCTGATGTCTTAAGAATCACTGGAAATTATAAACTGAATAAATTGGCACTACCAAGAGGTGGCCCTAACATAATTTGGCGTAACTCCAGAGCCGATTTTATTTCTTCTTCCTTTTCGAAGGTGACAGCACCTCTTCCCCAAGACAGGATATCCAAGCATACTGTATACACACTCTGAAAAATCATGCTTACAACTGTCACATGAAAGAATTTACAAAGTTACATTTCCACACTGTTTTGGCTTCCTTCATATCCTGACAATAACCAGACTATATGTTTCACTTGTTCTACAGCCACATATAAATAATGGAATGATATAAAGAATAAAACAAACTGCTTTCCAAAAACGGGGCCTGTAAATCACACAGTGCAGCACGTTTTGCTTCTAAAACATCTAAACTCTTCCTGGGTGCCAGTAGAATCTACCACAGAAGAGTCACTGAATTACCTTTGCTAAGGACTGGTTAATCTTACAAAAAGGAAATTATAGAAAGAAGAAAAAAATAGAGGTCTTGGGAGTATTAGGAGTTTATCATGCATGCAGTTATATAACATCACAAAAAAGGTGTTTTTTAAAACAAGTAATAGAAAAAAATACTCTTTTATTGAAAACCTAAACAATGAGGGGCATGAAATTAATATTGATATTCTACTGACCACTGGTGCACTGGGTCATAATTAGTAACTCTGCCAGGTAGAATTTAAAGGTCACTAGCTTGGTTTAGATTTTGGGGGTTGTTTTTTTTTAATTAAACTATTTTATGAAAGTATAACACCTACAGAAAGAATGCAAATGATAAGCATGCAGCACAATGAATTTTTACCATGTAAATACACCTAAGTTATCACATCCAAATCAAGAAACGACTCATCACCTGCATCCTAGAAGACACCCTCTCTACCCCTTCCAGCCACTACCCCATTCTCCAGCCTCATCTCACAAGATAATTAATAGTTTAACTTCAAAGATCATAAATTGCCTGTTTAGGAAGTTTTTACAAATGGAACCCTACAGTATATATTCATTTATGTCTGTCTTCATTACATTATGTCTGTTAACAGGACACTCGTGACATTTGGGTTACTGCAAGTCACAAATCCCCGTTCTTTTCTACTGTTATATAATGTTCAGTTGCATGAATATATCACAACATATCTACTTTACTGCTGATGAACATGGGGGTGATTTCCAGTTTTATACTATTACAACTAATACTGTTCTAAATGTAATCGTGGTTGTCTTTTCGTGCATATTTTTAAGTATTTCTGTTACAACTGTACCTATAGGGAGGATTTTGAGGTCACAGTGATGCCCATCTTCAACTTTAATAAATAATGCTAAACAGTGTTCAAAGCTGTCATACCAAATAACAGTACCACAGCAGTTTATGAGAGCTCCAGTCCCGCCCCGTATTGACTAACACTTGAAGTTGCCTTTTTCCATCTCAGTCACTTTAATGGGTATTTAGTGGTGTATCATTGTGGCTTTTCCTAATGATTAATGAGGCTGTATAGCTCTCCATATGTTAATTGTCCATTTGGATGTCTTCCTTTGTGACATACTTGTTCTAGTCTTTGCATAGTTTAGTTTTGCTTAAATTATTTTACTTCTCTCTCCTTTAAGGTGGAAAATGAATATTTGTGGAAGAATAACTCAGAAGAGCCCTGTGCCAAATCACGTTACTCACTCAGTCCTCACAGCTCTATCTGATAGATCTCACTTACTTTTGTTTGTTTGTCAGTGAGAATACTGAGTCTCAGAGAGGGTAAGTAACTGATCCAAGGTAACACAGCTCATAATTATTGGAGCTAAGATTTAAATCCAGGGTTTTCTTTTAAGTTAATAATCTTGGAGTATTGAAACTAGGCAATGCTGTCATAAGCAAAGGAATAACCAATAATAAACACTGAAGAATATTTAAAGGAAAAGATGTGACAAGCATAATTGCATTCTTCTCACATGTCCTTAGAACAATGAATACCCTACTGAGGAAAGAAGAGAGATTCTGCATGATAGTAAGGTCCTAGCCGAGCAACTCAAACAATCACAGAATAGAATTGCAGACTCAGAAACAAGGGGTCCATAGCCACATATACTTGTAATGTTACTCATCTTTCCACAGAAACTTGAGTGGGTAATTACTGCATTTGACATTTCTACGAATCACTAAGTTAAAGCCAGGAACACAAAGCTTCAGCTTCACATTTTACCTACACAGTTCTTCTGGTAAAAACATATTTTAGTAAAGCATTCAATAAAGTTAACTTGTTCATCTAGGTTTCCTAGGCCTTTTCATAAATTTCAAACACAGAAGACATTCTTTCAATTTAGATGATGTTTAAATTAAGAAAGAGAGAAAAGGCAGAAAGGAAATCTGTCATGTCATATGAGTGGAAACAGTTGACAGGCCAAATATATGATGGTCTGTTAGGAGATTATCTAGTTATAGAACTTTTATTATGCACATTACTGTAATCATCATGATATCTGTCTACTTTGAACATGGTTCAAACTGGCCTCACAGCTCACTGTCAAGACAGATCAAAACAGCTCCAGCTGCTGAGCCATCAGAGCATTCTGAATTCTGCAGGGTGCACAGAGACATGGCACCCAAGGGACAAATTATAAAAATTGGAGACCAGAATTTTAAGTTACCTAATGGCTTTTCTGGCTTTTAAAAATATATACAAATTCATGTAGTAAACATTTTATGAGGTATATAGTATGAAATTGGAACATTTTACTATTTATTTTAATATAAATTAATCCAAAGCTCACAGCAATGCCACAAGAATCGCCCTGAACTGGAAAGGAGAAATGACTTCTGGTCCTTACGAGATTTTACCTGTCTCATTTCTGTGCCTTTCCCCGTAAGTGAGGAGAGTAGACTCTGCACCTCTAATCTGTCTCCCAGCGGAAAGCCCGTCAATTAACAGTCCTATCGCTTCCAATTGTCAGCAGCTGGGAGAAGGAAGCCCTAAAAATGAGAGCCAGTGGAATGAAGGAAGGTGATTTGCTTGGTTTGCTTTTTAATCATATGTATCTGGGTGCACAATCCTGGCTCTGCCTCTTTCTAGCTGAGCGATTATGGACAATTATCTCAACCACTAAATGATCTTTGTCCATGGAGGAATGATCTTTGAGGAGATGGAGAAAAGTCTGGGGAGAGAAATAAGACAGATTCAAATGGAAGGAAAAAAGAGAAAGCCTTCATGCTTACAAATCTTCCCGGGTTTCCCCAGGTAGCGTCTCCTGGCAAACCAGGACACGTAATGACAGGATAATGAAATGGCATTGAATACTATGTATGAAGTACTTACCATGTGCTGAGTGCTTTACATCTTGAAGGATTTTACATACACACACGTGAAAATGCAGTATGCCACCTGGTCTCCTAACTTCCTCCTCTCTGTAGACATATTTAAAGTCCAAGCTTCTAGCCAGGTGTGGTGGCTGGCACCTGTAGTCCCAGCTAATTGGGAGGCTGAGGCGAGAGTATCACCTGAGGCCAGGAGTTCCAGGCTGCAGGGGGCTATGATCACGCTTGTGAATAGCCACTACACTCTAACCTGGGCACCACAGGGAGCCCTGTCTCTAAAATAAAATACAATGAAATGAAACAAAATAAAGTCCAAACTACTTTATAGTTCGATACTCATATTAAAATTTTAACCACTGTATGTGTGCTGCCACACTTGATGCTTGCTTTGTTAAGCTATACTGTATGCTCCCCACAATAGCAATTTCTACTAGTGAAATATCTTGCATGGTCTCAAGCAAATAAGTTTCTTCATCTATAAAATGGAAATAATAATAGTACCTTCTTTATAGGATTGTTACAAGAGCTAAATGACCTAATTTTTTCTAAAGTACTAGCCATCTATATATCCATCTACCTCCCTACCCACCTGCCTGCCTGCTTTCTAAGAACATCTTCTTATCCATCTACCTCCCTACCCACCTGCCTGCCTGCTTCCTAAGGACATCTTCTTATCCATCTACCTCCCTACCCACCTGCCTGCTTGCTTTCTAAGGACATCTTCTTATCCATCTACTTCCCTACCCACCTGCCTGCTTGCTTTCTAAGGACATCTTCTTATCCATCTACCTCTCTACCCACCTGCCTGCCTGCTTTCTAAGAACATCTTCTTATCCATCTACCTCCCTACCCACCTGCCTGCTTTCTAAGGACATCTTCTTATCATAATTAACATGCTTTGTGTTCTGCTTAGTGTGAACCCACTAGCACTTGTTAACCATAAGGATCTAGAGTGGCATTTCTGAAACTAGGAAACCAACAAAATATTAATAGATGTTCTCTTAAAATCCCTCTGAGATCAAAAGTGTTTGAGAAATTCTAGATTAGACAACATTAAATTGGTTGCTTTGCTGCAGAACTCTCAGAACTCTGAAAACCCTAATATTGCCATATATCTCCTGGGAGATCATAGGATATGTTAAAGTGCCAAATGTATTTTACTAAAGGATTTTTTTTTAATTTTACCCATCAATGTCTCACAAGCTACTAGTGTTCAACAGACCATGGTTTAGAAAATTCTGCCTTTTTTAAAAAAAGACCAGACACAGTGAGGAAGCACATAAAGTTGAGAACAAGTTAACACAAATATCAGACTATCAAGAGGAATCTAGAAAACAAAGAACAGTATTTTCATGGAGACACTTAAAATGTAGCTTTCACAGGCAGGTGTCTAGACCCATGCCCAGTTCCTTATGGAAACTGTGAATATATGTTAAATAAGGAATGAATGAGTGACTATGACCCAGTTATTCTGTTTAAAGAAAACACATCACTATATTCTTTTACTCACCCCATGTGGAATAAAAGTCTCAAAAAGGATGGGGAAAGAAGTGATGAAATACTTCAAAATACTGGTGTCTCTCTTGAAATTTTAATGTATGCAAAAAATTTTTAAAGGTTGTCTACTCATTTATTTCACAAATATTTGATGAAGGAATAAATAAAGGAATCAAGGCAAACGTGAATATTTTCACTGCCCATCAATAAGAAACAGAAATTGCTAGAAGCAGGAGAACATCTGTCCTCTGCGGAGCTTTGGATATGATTTTGAATTATCCAAACACAAATACGCTAAATTTAGTTTGAACAACAAGGGTGGTAGAAGAGAAGAGGGAATGGAAAAGGACCATTGATCATTTGGCTTGTGAATTAATTTTTTTCTGAAACATCTTTCTCTCTTCATTTCTCCACAAATCTTTTCTTCTCTGCTTCCTACCCTATTGTCCTCCATAATCTACTCTGGTTCTTTCTCAACGTGGGTTTCCTTTTCTTACTAAGATGCCCTTGTATGTGGTGGTTAGAGGATTCAACAAAAGGAAAGAAAGAAAAAAATCAGAAAATCAGGGAAACGGATCAAAGATATTTCTGGGTGAAAGAGATTTTTCAGAGGAACATTAGAAGGGAAAAACTGCATGCAGCATAAAGTTGTTTCATGAAACACATGTTTTACACTAGCAGCTGTGCATGCTGTCTTCTTCCTAATGTCACAGGGCCATCCATCTGGATGTGGACCAGGACAGACTGTGGCTAGGGTGCCCTGATTAGAACTAATTCATCTGTCCGTGTTCCTTATGCAGCTTTCCTCTTTTTGCGTCCCGTATGGCAAGGCTCTTCCAGCGTGGATTTTCTGAACCACACGCCCTGGGCTTTCCCAAGCACGGTGCTGGCACTGGTTACAACCATTACGGAGAGAAAAGAGGTTAAGAGGGAGTCAGAATGTGAGTGTAAATGCATGGGCAGAATATAAAAGAATTTCCAAACCGCCTTGAGCTGCTCCATATGTTGCTGTTGCTCCGTGGAAGCCCTCAATAGAAGCACAGTATCTTTTAGTCCTGTGTATAAATTTGCTCTGTAAATTAAAATGTTGGCGTGTGCTCCCCTGGTGTTTAAGAAGGTGAGTGATGACCTCGGTGGGAGTATGTTTGTGTAGAAATGTGTCATAAAAGATGATGTCTTGGCCCAAGCAACGCAGGGTCCAGGTTTAGTCATTTGTTAAAAAAAAAAAAAATACCAGAGTTAAACATAACTAACACATCATGGGAGTAAAGCTCTTGCCAAATGTAACTTTCTTTTGAATCTGAGATGTCAGCTTTTACCCTGTGTTTTTAAGGATTATTTTTAGCATTTTCCTTTAAAGAGTCTCCCTGCTAACTTTGGTCATTTTTTAAGTTACAAACAAAGCAATAAGTAGTGTACATTTTTCACTGATTAAAACGTTGAATTATTATCAATTGATTATTCCCTTCCTGCACATACATTTATTGGATAATTATGAATTCAGTTCAATATGGCATTTATTTTCTGAAATAGGAATTGACAAGTTTTATGTATCCATTTGTAGTAGCATTTTAAAATATTGTTAATAGATTTCAGTGAGGAATTATTTTTTTTTTAACCATTCTTCTTCCTATCTTCTGTGTTACTGCTTTCTATTTTGCATGTTAAGTGAAATAAGTAAGTTTATGCCATTCGTCCACAGAGCTCTTTGGCAAATCACATTTTAGGGGATGCCCCAATGACAAATATCAAAAACAGATTGTCTTCATCCGACCACATTGCTCCTCAGAAAATGGTTCCCATGGTGTTCTGATAGTCTCATGCTAGTTATTCTATCGTTTAAGGCAGAAATAGAATTTATATTTCAGGTTGACAACTACTGCCACTTAGGGTGATTCATTTAACATATGTTGGGTTGTCACATAGGCTGCTAATGTGCTATTTCAGAAGCAGCTGGACCACAAAAGCATGCTATAGATGCAGATTTTATAAACCAAAAAGAAAAAACACTAATGGTAACTGAAAGAAAAATAACTGAAAGTATTATATGTACCTGAGATCTTCAACACAAGTTTTGCAAACATTCACTGAAGGTCTTATTGATGGTTTAATATCTCCAGGGAATGCCTAGTCTGATAAGTATTTCACAGGGAAGGAGATGAAATGTTATTTTCTGTAAGGACACTGGAAAATCACTACTAAATTATTTGCTAAGTGCCAATCAGTCTATGCTTGTAAAGACCAGGTAAAATTCCTCATGGTTTGAGTTATGTATGCTAACATTGTTAACATTGTATGTCATCTTAGACCAGTGGAAAATGAACGATAATGCAAAACTCAGACAAGTATGTTCTGCTTAGATCAAAATTCATAGTCCCTGTATTCAAAGTGATATCTGGAAAGTTCACTTGATAAAAATCCAACAAGCTTATTTCTTAACTTCAGTGACCACATAAACCCTGCCTCTCTTCTCTGGGCCAACGGGCATGCTTGCCCATTAACACTTAAATAATATATTTTTAGCTTATTTTGTTGATTATTTCTGATAATAAACTGAGGCACCATCTGCCTTATTTGACCATAAATGCAGCTGTAAATTACAGCCATGAAAATAAAGTCATGATCTGAATGACATGTCGTGCTTTCTTGGCACCAAAACTTTCTTTTAATCTTTTTTATTTTATAGTGAACTTACATCAAAATAAATCTGAGTCGTCATTTCTGTTGAGTCTCTTTTGGGGGCATTTTGTTTCTTTTCTCTATTCTTTTTTTAGATGATGTAAACTTTTGGTAAAACTTCTTTGTTTTTAAACTCTCTTGAGATACTTCATCCAATAGTAAAGCTAAGACCTTAGCAGTGGGAAGACCACAAGAGCAAGCCCACTCCTCAAGTGTTTAGAGCAGTCCAAGATGCCGGTAATGCGAATCTCTCCATGCCACTGAGAAAACAAATACTTGCACACTCACTGCAATTATTTCTCAAAAGCACCTCTCCCCTGTTGCATGTTATGGAAATGAGCCCATCCGAATGGCCGCCCAGGGATGGTTAAGATACCACAGTCCCTGCAGGCGTCTCTGAACTCAAAACATAAGCAACACTCTCAATTACAGGGAAGGAAGTTCTCTTGGAAGGGTACAAAGACAAACAGAACTGCTTTCCTTTACCATCAAGATGAATAAATTAGAATTCTGTTAATGAATAGAGTTTGCTGCTTCTCTCTCTCTCTCTCTCTCTCCAACACTAAAATCCAAACCCTAGGAAAGTCATTTTCAGCTGATTTTAATTGAATGTCATCAGTGTGGGACAGGATAAACTGGAAAGGTAGGCTTAAGGGACAGAGCCTTCATAAAATTAAAACACTGTAAAAAAAAAATAAAGTGAACAAAAAAATGATAGGATGAAAAGCACGTGAGAAAGAAATCTGTGTTCAACCAGATGCATATTAGATTCTGCTCTTTTATTTTTTATTACACTTTTACTTAAAATTACATTTTTTTACAATTTTTTCTATTGTAAATGTTTCTAGTGTGTAACAACAGAAGGTTGCTAATAAATTATAAAAGGAGAAAATATGGCAAAAATCTGACTGATAGCTTTCTCTCACTTTCAAATACTGATGCAATGATTAATAAGGTAAGCCAAAGCACAAAAAGGCATGAAAGTTGAAATATTTTCTTTTCTTGCCCATTTCCTCCCTCCCCCTGCAACCTCCATCTATCCTACTTTTATTGTCTTTTAATGTAAAGCTCATTTTTTCAACCTTCTTGAATCCTTTTTGATCAGGGCTCATTACACTGGCAGTGGCCCAGCTATAGCTTTCAATAGAACTTCTGCAAATAGGCTCCGTGGAGTTTCTGCATTTGTTTGAAGCCTAAACTGGTCCCTCCCTGCACTCAGTATTTCCTGAATGAGAGGTGAAAGCTAGAAATTGAGCTTGGCTATCCACTGAAAATGTCAGGGTTTTTATTCAGTTTTGCTAAAACACTCATTTCCCTCTTTACAAAGACAAAAATGACCATTGGTGATGAGGTGGAAGAACAGGAACCTAAGGTCAGATAATTAGAGCACTGAATGTCCCACACGGCAGTTCTTTAGAACTGCACCGGCTTGTGATCACTGCTGGCATTTGGGAAGGGGTGGTGGTTTACTGGCACAAAATTGAGAAAAGAACAATTATACAAAAAGAAATGCAAAATAAATGCATAGAAGAATAAGAGAATAGAATCGAAAGTAATTCAAATTATAATAAAACTTTGCCAAATACACATCTGAGGTACATTGTTTTTCATTTTACTTTATTTTTCATCCTTTGCAAATGTGAGTTTCCATCTCTTTAACATTGGATATCAGAGTTGTAAGTAAAACCTAAAACAAAATTTAAAAGATTTAAAGTATTTATAATAAAGAAGATTCAAAATGTGATTGGAAAAGGAATTCCGGATTTCTTCCACTGCAAAAAAAAAAAAAAGCAAATATTCAAAATAATGAATGTGAAGAAAACCACAGATGAAGATGCATTCAGGAGCAGCCCAGAGCTGTACTCACATCTGTTTCTCTTCCACAGTCTAATAGCTGGGCAGGTGAGTTATTCTCAAGAAACTGCCGCAGGACGCTGCCATCCCAAGGGTGACACAGCTTTCCCACTAATAAAATAACTGCTGTCTTTTTCCATTTGTCAGGAAAGACATATTGTCCATGGATAATGTGTTTTCAATTTGAAATTTTACTCGCATAAATTTTTCCTAAACTTGCAGAACGTACAACTATCTGTCTGTTAGGAACTAACAAAGGACAAAATAAATAACCAGCACAAAAACATTAACTTAAAAACTTAGTGTAAGAATATTTGTTACCATAGTCTTATAAGTTCAAGGCTGTAATTGGATACTTCATAGAGTCAGATTTGTGCTAAGATAAAAAAAAAAAATCCTACTTTGTATCATGTACTATTTTCTGATGTTCTACAAAGAGCATCAGGAGTTTGGGGTAGCTTTTCACCTCAATGAGTTGGAGAGGTGCTAGCATGAGGATTAATTTTATTAATTTAAGGACATACTAATTTAAAAAGAAACTTACCTTTCTGTCCAACTGAGGACAATGATAGAAGAGGGTACTCTAACCAACAAATAATTAGTGATATGGCACCCAATGATCTCTAATTAATGATTTTTACTTTCCTTCATCCAAATCAAAAGGTAAAGGGGCTTGATAGAAGCTTTTCTGTGTATTTCAATGCAAAAAGGCTAAAGTTTGATAGGGCTAAAAATAGTTATCACTCTTGATATCATGATGTCTTAAATTTCTACCATTGGGTCATTTCTTTGGTTTCTGTTCCTGCAGCCCTAAGGAAGATGGAGGTGTTTATCAAAATATTTTTTTCCTTGAGGAGGAATACACGATAGGCATTTAATATGGAAAAACTTTGTTAGTGTGGCGGATTAAGGAAAGGTCACATTGCTGCTTGACAAAGCTGCTGCCCAGGATGTCCTACAAAGGTGCACATAGTAGATGCACAGTAACTGCTGACCGGCGGAAGGTGCGAGCCTGGGAACCAGACAAGCGCTGAAGGACGGGATGAAATACGGACGTGGGCACTGCCACCCCCAAACCACACTCCCAAAACCGCACCTCAGGCTCCAATTTCCCCTCCCCGTTTCCTTATCTGTAATCACTTTCGGCCTGAGGAGCAATTTAAAATGGACGGTTTCAAAAAAGAGTTCAGGCTTTTCATAAGCAAGTCAAACTCTGTTTTCGAAGTCTTCCTGTTTTCATTTTTGCTGTGAATGTTGGCAAGTTTGCTTTGCTTTGTAAGTAGGACAAATGTAGCAGATGAACAGGGAGAGTGTGGACTGTGAGGTCACCGCTAGCCCGAGGCTCCGCAAAGGAAATCTGAACTGGCTTCCATCAGGATCCGGCCGCGTGCGTGACTCCAAGCAACCTAGCGCACCGCACCGGGGCTCTGAAGTTCAGAGAACAAACTCTGCCACCAAGGTAGGGGGCAGAACTAAGTCTGGGTCTCCCGACTCTCCTAAAATCGACCGTCTTCTGCGCCAAGTCTCTGAGAATAAAGTGGCTCAGCCGGCCCCACAGAGAGAGCAACAAGAGGACAGCGAAGTGCTGCCCGTCGTACCACGTCCCCAAGGTCAAGGGCAACAGCCGGCCACCCTCCCGACTGCGGCAACCCTGGCAGGACGCGGCAATTGCACCCTGGCAATGACGAGGGGTGGGGACGGGCGGAATCTTTCGACCACTGAGGACAGACGGTGCAGCCCGCTTAAAATTGGAGGGACACACACACACACACACACCACTGACGGTGCAGCCAGCTTAAAATTGGAGGGACACACACACACACACACACACCACTGATGGTGCAGCCCGCTTAAAATTGGAGGGACACACACACACACACACACACACCACTGATGGTGCAGCCAGCTTAAAATTGGAGGGACACATACACACACACACACACACACACACACACACACACATCACTGTACCTCTTCTAACATGTCGTTTCCAGATTGAGAAGATTGAAAAATTAAGCTTCTCTCCTTTGGAATTTCAGATTTCTCTTTTCCTTAGGGAGCCAACCATAGCATGGGGGTTTTCCCCTCCTTACAGGTACTGTGGTATCTTTTCCCCTTTTCTCACCCTCACTCTGGAGTTCATTCTGGAACTGCCTTAAAGAAGAAGCATTATGATATCTGACATACATTGTGGTTTGTAAAATGCAGAGGATTTTTTTTTTACTCAGTAACTTTTATGCCAGCTATTAAATATGACTGAAAGCTTGTTCTTAAAAATATTTAAAGTTTTATCCTAAGGTTTTGTTCTCCTTTTTATTTTATCATGTGTGCCCCATGTAACATGATAATCTGTATATGGTACGTAAAACAGACATACATGTTTAGCACCTAAGAATGTTTTCCTCAGATAGAGCTAACTACGATGAGGTAGACACACCCTATCCACATTCAGAATGTGATTTAGAGCTGCAAGAAACCCAATGATGAGGCAGTACTCTGAAAAAGGAGGGCTATCTTCAATTTTTAAGAACCCTAATTAAAAAATAATAAAAGTTATGAAAAGAAAATACATGTGCAAATACCAAGGTTTGAGAATGGCAGCTTTGTAAGTTCACTCTGGAAAAATTATGATTTTATCTGAAATAAAGTCCTGTATTCTTTAACTGGCTCTAAATGTAGATATGTTTATAAGCCCATTTAATTAAAAAATTACTACATTTGTAGATATATGATAAGCAAATGAGTAATGAAACTATATTAATATATCATATTAATTTAAATATGTTAATTATTTTGGAATTATATAAATATATAATATTAAATATATTATATATAAAAATATATTATATATAAATAAAATATATTATTTTTAAGCATAGGGTTCAAACCCCACTATTTCAGCAAAGGGAACTTAAAATATATATTTTATTTCTATGATTCCATTCAGAAGATATGTCACAGATACTAAAACTGAATTGCTATTTATATGTTAAAAGCCTGACACGTGGATTTTGGAGCTTTTTATGCCCCAACACTGCCCTAATGAAACTTGTTCAAGTTCTCTTTTGAACAAGGCAGGGTACTGTAAACAAACAACATTTAATGCCATTTTGCTGAATAAAAATGTAACAAAGTTAACAACTTACTTCATTTACATGATCTCCCAGGAACCAGTTTAAATTTTCAATGAAAAAACATGGTCATCGATATTCCATATTCAGTATTTCCAAATGCTTTTTCTTTCAAATTGTTCATTGACATTTAAATTGTTATAAACTTACACACTGTGAGGAAACTTTAAACTGATAAGACTGTAAAAACTACATCACTTAGGAGACTGAAGTTCTGGTTTGGATTAGAAATTCTTTTCTCAAACCACAGTTTCGACCTGCAGCAGGGATGACTCAGCCTCCGATGGCACATTGTGTGTCAAATACCTAGTGATTCAGCCTGGCACAGTGGGGTTGTGGTAGAAGAGGTGGGTTTTCTTATAAAAAGTATGGGGTTTTTCTTTGTTCATTCCTACAATCTATTCAAGAAACAAATATCATTGTTATCTTATCCATAAGACAAAAATCTATGTCAGTCAGAAAAAATTGAGTAAATATTAACCTTGGAATATCTGGATTACAGTTCATCCAAAGAAAGTGGTAGATTCATTCTGGGAAAGTAGAAAAGAAAAGAAAAGTAATATTATTTATTTTCTATAGTGTATTTCCAGAGTTGAAGTTGGTTGATTTTTTTTCCAAGTTTTTTATTTTGAAACATATCAAACCTACAGACACGTAGAAAGAATAATACAATGAAGGCCAACATATCTGAGTTACCCTATTTAGTGCCTTGCTTCATTTGCTTTTCCTTTCTTCATCTCTCTATATATACTTTTTTATGCTGATCCATTTGAAAGTTAGTTGTAGTCAACACTTTAACTCAAATACTTTAGCATAAATCACCTAAGAACAAGTACATTCTCCTACAAAACCATAATATCCTAACGTACCCAAGAAATTTACTATCTAATATACAGCCCTTCCTTAGTGCTTCATTGGTTTTGATTCAGGATCCAATCAAGAATTATACATGTATTTAGTTGTTTCTTTAGATCTTTAGACTCCTTTAATCTGGAATGAGTTTTTAATTTGATAAAGTGAAATGTATATTTTCAAAATGACCCAGTCTCCAGAGTATCATCAATTAATACTGAGAGCAAACAATCATGAAAACAACCATGTACCTAACTTTAAAAAAAAAAAAAACAAAACCTATAATCACTTAACTAGAAAAACTTCCTTCCAAATGCAATTTACCTCAACTGCTGTGAAGTAAAGAATAAAGGAAGCGAATTTGAAAGTAACCAAGGGTTTAAACCACACAGACCCCATACATGGAGTTCAGCACTTGGAACTGAACCCAGCGAGTGAACTGGTGGTCAGTCCAGTTGGTGCAGCACAAGGTGAATGTGCCGGGGATACACTAGACCCAGCCAACAAAACACAGATTCATTTTGATTTGTACCTCACTTTTCACACACTCTGTCCTTCCTTCACCCTGAAATCCTCAATGTCATTTTACATAAGAATTTGCACATATTCTGACAGAAGTTTCATGAACGTTACTAATGAATACTGTTATATTAAATTTATGTTCCATTTCAGAATACTTCTCTTCCTCCCAGTTATTATATCCTAAGAAAAGCACATCTTTATCGGCAACAAGCTCACTGCTTGTTATTCTCTTTAGGAGAAAATGTTCACTTGATTAGAAATGCAATGGGAAAAGGGTAACCAAATCATCCATATTAAGATAGTTTATAAATTGAATTTTATGTCATATTCAGATGCATGCATTAAAGTACACATATCATCTTGGTATGATAAAATGTCAATACATCTTCTAGCATTTATAAACAAATGTACCATCTTCATGCTTTCGTAGCTAAATACCCAGATGACAAACGTAACAAATGCACTGAACTTACTTCCCAAATCCTGTGTCATACACACATGAAACATTTTGGTTCACCTGAAATATAATTATTCTTCAAAAGGAAAGGGACTGTTGTGGTGAGAGAGGAATAATAGAAATGTTGCTGTTTTTCTGTTTTTAATTTTATGTGAAAATCAAAAGTCAATCAGAGATAGACTAGATTTCAAATTTAAGAGTAATAGACAAAGGCGACAAAGGGGGGGTTTCTATTGCCACCTAGTGTCCAACTTTGTAATGCGCTTATTTTTGAACATGACAGCAGTCCTGCAATCTAGAACAGACTCTTTGAAAAGGAAAAGGTAATTACAACTCTGCTCAAAGACTCTCTTAGTCTCTTTTTCTTGAAGTCAATCTACTGTCATTATATAAACTGACCTATATTTGAAAATGCCAACAATTTACATATTAAAGAGTAATATTTATGAAGATGGTGACTTGTGTATACATCATGACATGCATTTGCATTCGAAATTAATTTTATTATTAGTTTGGATCAGTATAAATATTTAGAATGTATAATCCCTGATGAATCCAGAAATATTATCTGTTACGCTTATTATTCCACTGATATTTACTTAAAGTATTGCTGCTGATTTTTTTTCCCACTTTTTAAATTTACCCCATATAAAGCAATCTATTTAGTTTGGATAGCACATTTTATGTGCCCAAGGCTTTTTCCATTGTACAATTAGATTCAAGTTTTAGAAATTAAATAGTTTATTGTGTCATTGTATAAACTAATTCATTTCCCACCTCCCCCTCAAATGTTCAGTTCACTGACATAAGAAATTAATAGAACAGATTTAACTAGCTTCAACAGAGCAATGAAACACTCTAGTGAAAAGTTACTGGAGAGATGCACCAACATAACTAATCCTAATGATCCAATCCAACACATATCTGAATAGTCACATACTTGTCATCCTTTCCATGCCACCGGCATGATGCGACACTGTAGATCACAGGGTCCGAGGAGGGGTCCAGATTGGTGTTTTATTGGTCTGCAATATGATTGTCAAAGTACAACTCCTTTTTTTTTATGAATAGATATCTGCAGTTGGCATAGAGATGTCATTTTCTCCTATAATGGCCTGATAAAGATCAGGTTTTAGTATTTAAAGTTTTGTTTTAAAGTTAAGTTGAAGTTTTTAGCCATTAATTTTATCTGGTGTGAGGCAAGCTGGAGTGGTGTATGAAGTGATAACCACTCCTTCTTTGAAAATAAACTGCACAGTTGGCTTTGGCAGGGTTTCAACAGTGGAAGACTTATCTGCTTGTAAAGTTCTCCCTCACGTATGTGCTTTCTCCATTTATTTTTTACTTTTCTTAGTGTAAAGAGATCTGTAGAATGGAAAAAAATAGCAACAGAGAAGTTTAGGGTACATATATAAATGCATATGTATGAATAATGTTAACTCTTTATGAATGAGTAAATTCTCTCTAAATTATGCCACATAAGAATCTGAGCCTTTAAAAATATAAAATATGGTATTTATTTTCTTGAAACTAACTTGCACTCACGTAAGCCATATATTTTGTCATTTTGTATTTTTACACGGAGGACAAGTTCTTGAAGGCTTATGAGCTTCCTAAATCATCAATTATTCACAAAATCAGTTCTGAGTCATTGCTCCTCTGGCTGTGAGTGTACATGTCACCAAAGCATTGATGAATATATGACAATGAAATGAACTGCATCTTTTTTATAAATGTGTGAAAATGAAATAATGTGTTACTAAACGATGAAAGTCAAAGAAATTTTGACCAATGCTAATTCTTCATGAAAAAAGGGGAAAAGAACAAATATATGAACCAATATGTTCCTAGAGGCCTGAATAAGATACTGCACTGGGACTTTCTGGTAATAATTAAGCTTCATAATTATACCCCAAACTTTATTTTCTCAGTTTGATTTAGTAACAAAACAACTCTTTTCCAAGCTTTCTTTATGCATGCCACCCACCCCGCCACACACAGACCCCTGCAGTCACTGATTTATAAATGACACCTCTCTGTCCCCATCTTCCAAATCATATAGAAGCATGTTTTCCTTTCATCATCTCTCTCAAAATCAGTATTTTAGCCTCAAAAACCCATACAGGGGATAAGCTCTGCCTTAGTTCGGGCTCCTATAACTAAATACCGTAGACTACAGGGCTTAAACAACAGAAATGCATTTCTCACAGTGCAGGAGGCTGAAGTCTGAGATCAGGGTGCGGCGTGGTCGGTCGGGCGAGGGCCCTCTGGGCTGCGAATGGCTGTTTTCTTATTGCATTGTCACGTGGTAGAGACAGAGTGAGGAGCTCTCGGGGGTCCCTTTTATTAGGGCACTAATTCCACTCATGAGGGATCCATTGTCATGACCCAGTCACCTCCCAAAGGCCCCACTTCTTAATACCACCACATTGGGGGTTAGGATTGCAACACACACATCGTCGGGGGGGGACACAAACGTTCAGTTCGTTGCAAGTCTCCCAGAAGGAGACTCTCTAAGCCAAATATATCACCACGAGGGGTAAAAATGACTATGGCAGGACTCATGCTCCTCTACAACTTGGTTATCCTGAACGTAGAAAGGGACAGAGACTTAAAGCGGATTTGGAACCAGGTGGAAAAGTCTATGCCTAAATTTTATAGTGTCCAGCCATGTGTCATGATAGCAATAAAATTCTCCATGTTTCCATGAGCAAAATCAGCCAGGCTCTTTCACACATTCCTAGGAGACTCCAGTGGGCCGTGGCCACCCACCGGCCGTGCCAACGGGGCCATGGAAATCCACGTGCTGCTCTTGTTAGGCAGCCAGGCTTTTACATCCCAGTGCCCCACGTCGTAGCTGACACATACAGGGATTTCATTAATGCTGAGAAGGAAAATAAAATGATGAATGCTTTATGTACAGAGAGAAATTGACCAACTTTGGGGAGCTTTAATAACTATTTCAAGAGACCAGAATATTAGCAAGTTGCCTCAGAATTAAAAAAAAAAATGTGCATCAGTAGACTCAAAAGTGTTACTAAAATATTGAAAATTAATGAATTTTGACTAGTTCCATATGTGAAAATATATTGAAAAGTACAAAAAGTATAAGGAAGGTCTCATGCCCTAAAGTTGTGGAAACTAGACAAATGCAAATTTCATAAAAGCACAAGTATTGCAGGATGAAACGCCCATTCACTGTAACAGACCATGCATGCTGACAGCGCTCAGAGGGAGGGGACGTGGAGGTGGGAATAGCCCCTTGGAGGGAAAGGAGTCGGACCAAGCTGATCTTGCAGGGACATTAGGACATGGGCCAGGGGACGTGCGTAGGGAAGTCAGGACAGGCAGGAAATTGGCACAGGGGACAGGGTCTGGGGATGTGACTCATTGCCCCTACTCATTCTGAAAATGAACACCTACCGCATTCCTTCTGTCTGAGAGATGCTGGGGGAAGAGATGTGAGGGAAGGAAGTGTTTGAGAAAGAAACTTCGTACTGATGGCCTCTCTTCCAAGCACAGGCCTTAGGCTAATCACTTTGCCATTGAGTCCATACTCAAGAAGTCTATAGTCTAGTAAAGAAAAATACAAAACACACCAATGACTACAGTGCAAGGCAAAAGAGGAGAGTTGCTGTAGGAGGGTTACAATGTTAGAAAATCCCCAAGCATAGAGACATGACTCTAGCTGGGGGGAAATCAAGGAAGGCTCTGTAGAGGAGGAAGCATGATTGTCACGTCTGGAAGCTTGTGTGGGCTTGGAGACTAAAAAGAGAGACGCCCCCACAGAGAAAGATAGAGCCAGACCGTATGGGCATTAAACGTAACATAATATGCTTAAACTGGACTCCGTGGGCAGTGGGGGGCATTGGAGATATATCGCAGGGGAGTAGAGGTATGAACGTTATGTTTTCAGGATGATAATTTGGTGCTGAGGAACAAAATATATTTGTGTGAGAAGCTTTGTTTAGACAAACCAGGGGAGCAACCCACCGGAGTGAGAAGAAAGATCTGACACTGGCTAGTGGCCAAGGAAAACACTCCTGCAACCTGATGTTAAAAGAGCAGAGTTTTGGTTCAGGTTTCATCTAGGGGTCACTAACTAGATTATGAATTTGGGCAAATCTCTTCTCCTCCTTGACATTTAATCTTCTCATTTGTAAAGAGAGAAAATCATTTCTAAATCGATCATTCTTATCTAGTTATCATTCCATTTTACAATGACTAGACTGTTCCTGTTGATTTTTCTGGACTGCAAATAAAACCTTCTTGATATTGTAATAGTTCCTTTATTAAATGCTAAAGATTCCTAAGTGACCTCTTCATTAAATGACAAAGACTGCTAAGTAGTGAATTCTCTGGGAAATTGATAAATTACATGTTGGTAGCCTCTTTGCCTTTTATTTGTCTCCAATGGTTTGATACGTCAAGGTCCCCTAATATAAATAGTTCTCTTTTTAATTAGGTTGAGGAAAAAAGAATGTGCACAGGAATAACCTACTAATCATCTTCAAATTATTGAACTTTATTAATAGTTTGATAATCTGAGTGGAGCTATCACAAAAGTTTAAAGCTCAAAAGACCTGAAAAAGTCATCTAACTCAACTCCAATACTAGATTCAGAAATTTAAGCCTTCAAAGACTCAGTTACTGGTCAAAATCACACAAATGTAAAAAGCCAGAGACAAAACTGGAACTCGATTCAAGGTCTTCTGATTGCTAGGCCAGTGTACTTTACTCTGGCCAGGCTGTCTCTGCATAATATACATAGTATTTTTTTTTAATAAAATAGATACATTACATAAAAGAAGGCAAGGAGTTTTGACTTGGCTGTATCTTTTGTGTAAACCTAAATGTGTTGCCCTGGGAAGACAGCAGAGTAACCTGGGATGTGGAAATGCAGACCGGTGGATTAGTATCCTGCCCTGCCACATACGACCTTAAGCAAGTTACTTAAACTCCATTAAACTCATTTATTCACTGATAAATGGTGAAAATAACGTTGGCCTCCCAAAGTTGTCATAGAATCAAAAGAAAAAATGTAGGTAAGATACCTAGTACCTAGTACCTTGACTACAAGCTTGTAGGTGCTCACTTGGTTTTATTCCCTTCTGTCTCATTTCCTAAGCACGGCTGGTATTCATTTACTTCCTCTCCAAAATTGTGATGTCCTGAATTTTTTAACAAAGTGTATGACACATAGTAAATGTCCATTACTGAATGAGTGACTTTTCCTAAACATGCTTTGCTCCACTACAGTACTTTTCCAGTGATGTTATTCATCTAACATACAGAATAAATGAATAGATAAATGAACGAATAAAATGAATGGGTGACTAGGATTTAG
>CM052440.1:146620904-146636115 GCA_028533085.1 Varecia variegata | reverse complement strand
AATTTTTTTTTTAATTGATAATAGATACACATAGTTTCAGGGTACATGTGGTAATTTAATACATTCATATAATTTGTAAAGATCAAATCAGTGCTCTTGGGCTATCCACCACTTTAAATATTTGCCTTTTCTTTACACTAGAGCCCTTCGAATTATCCTCTTCTAGTTACTTTTAAATATACAGTAGATTATTGGAAACTATAGTCACCCTACTGGTCTGTCGAACACTAGGTCGTATTTTGTTTTTATACTTCTATTTTATTGAGTTTTATTGATCTTACCATTGTTTTCTACTGGGATGAGATCTAGAAAGGGCATCTGGGGAAGGCATGCTTTTCAGTGTCCTCTACCTACTCTTTTCGCTAACAAAGATGCTTTTCATGACACTTCCCCTGTGTTCACGTCCCCATTTAGCATTACTTTTCTCACGGTGTTGGCAATGTCATCCTCACCCATAAAGCTGAAGAAACAAGAGTCTGTAGTTGTTTCGGTGAGGAATGCAGAAACAAGAGAGTAAGTGTCAAAAACTTTTAAAAATTTGTGCAGGGCTGAAATTTGAGTCACAAATATGCAAGAGATGCCTTCACACTGGCCCTGATTTAAGAAAGTATGACCAACCTGGGCAGTATAGCCAGAACTTGTCTCTACAAAAATGAAAAAAATTAATTGGGTGTGGTGGCGCGCACCTGTAGCCATGAGTCACTTCCATTTTGGAACATCTTGCAAGCGAGACGCTGACTGCCTTTTGTTGCCAATTATTCTTTTAAGGATGCCCTTGAAAGATAAAAATTATGCCACCTCCTGAGCAGAAGGCAGACTCGCCTAAAGCCTTGCAAGATAGAGATAGTGTCTCCCAGAGCAAAGGTCCATGGTGGATAGCTTATATGCATTTTTGTGTTTTTTTTTTTTTTTTTGGAACACATCCAACATTTATTGACTAAGTGTACTGTCTCACATAGGTGCCATTCATGCTGCCTCAAAACAATTACAATAGTAGCATCAAAGATCATTGATTACAGATCACCGTAACAGATACACTAATGAAAAAGTTTGAAATATTGCAAGAGTTGCCAATGAGACACAAAGAGTTACAAAGAGACACAAAGTAAACATATGTTGTTGGAAAAATGGTAACGATAGACTTGCTTGATGCAGGGTTGCTACAAACCTTAAATTTATAAAAAATGAAATGTCTATGAAGCACAATAAAGTGAAGCACAGTAAATCAAAGTATGTCTGTACTAATTCATTTAAATTTAAAGTAATTACTGATATCATTGGGTTTATAGTAATCATCTTACTATTTAATTTTTATTTTAACCACTTTTGTTATGTACCTTACTTCTCCTTCATACCTTCCTGTGAGCTCATAAAACATATTTAATAGTCAATTTAACTCCTTGATCAACTTGTTAGTTCATTCTTTATTTCTTTTTATTTCAAAATACTAAGGGGATACAAATGTTTTTGTTCTACGGATACTGTTTATAATGCTGAAGTTGGGGCTTTTAGTGTGCCCATCACCCAAACAGTGTTCACTGAACCCCATAGATAAGTTTTCAACCCTTCCCTCCCCCCTCTTCCTCCTTCTTGATTTCCTATGACCTTTACTTCTCTCTGTGCCCGCCTGTGCCTATCGATTAGCTCCCAATTATTAGAGAGCACATGTGGTGTTTGGTTTTCCATTCCTGACATACTTCACTTAGGATAATGGTCTCCAGTTCCATCCAAGTTGCTGCAAAAGACGTTATTTCATTCCTTTTTATGGCTGAGTAGTACTCCATGGTGTGTGTGTGTGTGTGTGTATTTTTTTTTCCCCCAAAGAACATTTATAGATTAGGAACACTGAAGCGAATGTGCAAATAGAGGCAAAACTGGTTTTTCCACAGGAAGAAGTTTGTGTGTTTCCAGGACAGTATTCATTTGCATGTATATAGACAAGAATAATTTTCCATTTCTTTTATTTCTCTATTGTACACTGTGAATGTTTCCACTTGGCTTATATTTCTCTTAATATAGAATTCCTAGAACTTAAGAAAACACTTCACATGTGGCTTGGCCTGTTTTTATTTTTATTATTTTTTTTCATTCCTTAATGTTTTTTAAGGAAGTTTTTTAAAATTTCAGAATATTAAGGGGGGTACAAATGTTTTTGTTACATGAATCACTTTTGTAATGTTTGAGTCACAGCTATAATTGTGTCCATCACCCGAATAGTGTTCATTGTACCTGTTAGGTAGGGTTTTGCCCCTCCCCTCCTCCCACCTACCCCCTGCTTGATTTCCAGTAGATTTTACCTCCTTCTGTGCACATGTGTGCCCTCCATGGCATGTACATATATACCACATTTTCCTAATCTACCCATGAATTGATGGGCACTTAGGTTGATTCCATGTCTTTGTGATTGTGAATTGTGCTGCAATCAACATCCGAGAGCAGGTGCCTTTTTGATAAAATGACTTCTTTTCCCTTGGTTAGATGCCCAGTAGTAGGATTGTTGGGTTGAATGGTAAGTCTACATTTATTTCTTTGCGGAATCTCCATACTGTTTTCCATAGAGGTTGTACTAATTTGCAGTCCCACCAACAGGCTGATACGCATTTTTGAACAAATTAATTTGCTGTATTATATCTTCGACATCTATGCAAGTGGAAAGTAACCAAATAGATTATGATCCAGCCTCCTGATAAATATTGTTGATGATATTCACGTGTGGACAGAGTGACATGTATGGACATAAGCGGACACAGCTTTAATCATGCACAGAAAACTGTACCATACAACATGAGCTCCTTTGTATTCTCCTCCCCTAAATAATCTAGCACTTGTCTCCTTTTTACCGTTTTGGAGGAAGGAATTTGCTGACTACTTGGAAAGGTTAAACTCACCTGTGCTATTGTTATCATCGCTGCCTGCCTCATTTGGGTTTTTCCCCCAATATTATTTTACATCTTCCATCATCTCTTCCTTTTTAGTATTTTTTTTCCTACATCTTATCAAATGGCCATCTGCACCTTTTTTCAAAACGATCTACAATTTTATCATCTCTGTTACTGCCTCAGACTTCTTTTTTTACTGCTGGTGCTATTTGACACTAAATTTCTCAAGAGTGATCCATGCTAGATGCCATTCCTTCCTTCAACATTGACTTCATTTTCAACCTTTTGCTATCTGATTTCTTCCTTCATCACTGTAGAACTTGTTCTGTAATTATCAATGATCCTTGATTTACTAAATCCAAAAGTTTCTTCTCAAATTCCTCTTCCTAAAACTGTTCATAGCTATCTCAATTCCTCTCTACCCGCTATGTACTAAAATTCTTGTCTTCCTTTGTTTTTACCATACAGGGTGATCTTGTGTTTATCTTCCTAAATTATAACTGCTCTTTTTGGTGTTTTTATTTTTATTGGGTACCCTAAATATAGATAGTTATTCATTAAATCAACAAATATTTATTGAGCACTTACTATGTTCTAAGTGTTTGGGCTGTATTCATGAACACAGAATATTCAAAGATCCCAATCTTCATGAACTTATATTTTAACAAGGGGAGTTGGACAATAATAAATACAATAAATAAGTAAAAAAGTTACATAGTATGTTAAAAGTCAATAGAAAAGAAGAAAATTCAAGCAGGAAGGGGCATGCCGAGTGACGGTGGGGTGCAGGTGGTTGGAAGCAGCAGCAGGGAACGTGGGTAAGAGCAGACCTCAATGGGAAGATGGTCCTCCAAGGGCCCAAGTCTTTTTCTCTGTACCATATGCCCTGGCGAACTCATCCACTCTAAATTCTGCAACCTGCGTTCTAGGCTGGTCATTTCCAGATCTGTGCGTCTGATTATATCTGTCCTCTGAGGTGTAGTCCTATTTAAGTCTTAGCATGATGGATTGATTCAACAAAGTTCTGAGCCCCTACTCTGTGCTAGAACTGCAAAGATGAATAAATAGATGCCCCGAAATTCAACAAACTCATGTAGTTGGAGACACTCTAACGTAGCAGCAGCATTGTAGAACCAGCAGGGAGGGCATTGATAGATATATGGGTCCTAAGAATGGCCATAGAGCCAAGAATCTTGGAAAGGGCATCGTGGAAAGATTCCCGGGGAGCGAACACTTCATTGAGACTTAGTAATAGCAGCAGTGAGGCCAGCAAACAGCAGGTGTCCTAACGGCCTGTCCTAAATGCCAAGATTCTAAAATTTCATCCCAGTTGGATCACATCAGTCCTTTTTTGACCCTTACCTCCAAACAAATAACATTTTATTTGTATTAATATTGTCTTTCACCTCATGAGGGAAACATCTTATACTACAACATTTTATAGTTGCCTCTTTACCATACTTACCTCTTTGCCAGACTATAAGGGCCAGTCTGTGACTTCTCGTGTTTGTACCCACCATGTACATACACAGCGCTTGTTAATATTACAGAATTGAATTCTATAAAGAAGTAAGCTAATGAACCAAATGGAAAATCAAAAATTGCTGTGTATTTTGACTTGTTTGTGTAAAGATCCAAATGTGCTTAAAGGGAATGAATCTTATTTAATGTAGACAAGGATGTAAGTTTAAGGTTAGGAATCCCAAGTAGAGAATTTGCAATTTTCCCTTCCCCCAGCCCAGCCTCCTCAGACATCCCATCACCATGCACCCAAGGAAATCACTCTTTTTGATGAACCTTGACTATTCCAAGGGCCTGACTCTGTGACAGCTACTTCTATGTGACCTGGCAATTGTAAATTGCAGGTTAGGTTTCTCTAGGCCAGAATGATGTCTGGGATAATTTGCATGGAAATGGCTGTGATTATATAGCTCTGTTTCAACTGAGACATTCCATGTCACGTAATAGCTGTCATTATTCATACTAGTGGAACATGAAAGTAATTCCATGCTGGCTTAACAGGTAGTACAGTGACATAAATGACTCATCTCAGAGAAAAATAGGTATGAAAAATTATCTTAAAAGGTATATTTTATTTGAATTGGGATCTGTGTAGAATGGTGACATTAAAAACAAACAACAAAAACTGCCACCAGCCAGCAGGACCTACGTATCACCTCCACCTAACTAGGACATGTACAATGTTGTGGAGAAGATTTAAGTTGTACAGACACATTCACTGCTGAGACTCACCCATGTCTTGGTCAGTCCCCTCCCCTGGGCTGCCTGGTTGTATCTCAGCGCTGCCTGCAGCTCTCTGGACCCTCGTTACTTGGGAGCACCAATGAACATAGGTTTTCTTACTTTAGAGCTGGAATCTCATATGTATACCTAAGTCACAAGTTAGATACAAGATACACATTTTAGATACGAGAAATATGTGTGATATACTTGTGTATCTCGTATACTTAGTATCACATGTATGTCTCAGTCATAAGTTTTGCTGCACTTAAAATAGCAGGGGAAGAGAGAGGCATGTACTGATTTCTGTGACACCACATTGGTTTTTAGAAATTCATGTCATCTAGCACCCTGAGTAAAATTTTCTATTCTTGAAGTGCTTAAGAGTATTTTAACTTTCCTGGTGTTTGTTATCATGAAGTACCAGTTGGTATTGAGGTTCTTCAAAGATTAGAAAAATTTCTGGAGAGTGAAATTATTATATATCAGATAGTCGATGTCATGTTTAAGAGCTTTGTCTTTGAATTTAGATGAAGCTGCATTTGAATTCCTAGTGGATTACACACTAGCTGGTTACTTTGGACAAGATGCTTTGCTTCTAAGCTTCAGTTTTCTCATCTGGGAAACGGGGGTATTAACAGTACCAACTTTATGAGGTCGCTTTGAGTATTATATAAACTAATGCTGTTTTTAAAAAAGAATCCTTATCTTCTGGACATTAAATACTGAAATATTTATGGATGAAATCATGTGAATGTTAGAATGTACTTCGAAACAGTATAGATGATGGGAAATGGGTGAGTGTATAGAAACAACAAGATTGCCCATGAGTTTGTGGTTGTAGAGGATAGAGGATGAGATACATGGGAGTTTATTATACTGTCCAATTTTTACATATTTTTGAAAATTTTCATGGTAACAATTAAAAAATATAAAAGATAATACAAGTAAAACTCTTGGCATAGTGCTTGCCATATAGTGTGTTTCAATAAGTTCGTTAATGTAATGGTAATCTTCACAAAGCAGTGGTTTCCAACGTGGAAGTGGTGAGATAGACATTGATGTAAATGTGTCATTTTTTAAAATGAATGGTTCTAACTTTTATGGTTTTAGCAGGATAACCAGCAAGTATGTCCTGCTATTTATCAATTGTTTTTCTGTTTTAGTTGAATAGGAAATAACTCATTTGTTAGTTATTACAAACAGATAAAGGACCTACTAGTAATTTTTTTTTTCATCTTGTCATAACCAAATCATCTAGAATGAGTGAAAAGAAAAAAAATTATGCAATTTCTGCATGTTATGACATAATAGTAACAAAATTAAAAGTACTTGCAAAATTTCAAGCAAATATGAAATATTTTAATTTGCTTAATTAATAAAAGGAAATGCAAAAACCACATGATGTTTTTTAGCACAATGTTAATGAAATCTCAGCTGGGCGCGGTGGCTCACACCTGTAATCCTAGCACTCTGGGAGGGTGAGGCAGGTGGATCGTTTGAGCTTAGGAGTTCGAGACCAGCCTGAGCAAGATCGAGACCCCGTCTCTACTAAAAATAGAAAGAAATGATCAGGACAGCTAAAAATATATATAGAAAAAATTAGCCGGGCATGGTGGTGCATGCCTATAGTCCCAGCTACTCGGGAGGCTGAGGCAGAAGGATTGCTTGGGCCCAGGAGTTTGAGGTTGCTGTGAGCTAGGCTGATGCCATGGCACTCACTCTAGCCTGGGCAACAGAGCGAGACTCTGTCTAAAAAAATAAAATAAAATAATGAAATCTTAATGCTGTTGGCAGAAATATTTAAATTAATGTTCATTTGTTAAAATCTACTGTTTTTGTTCATATGATGCCGTTCCACTCTATACCAAAGGTAGAACCCAGTCACCACTAGCTTTTCAGTAAGTATTTCAGAACAGGTTTTGATCTTCCCTTTTCTCATGTTCACGGAGCTCTCCAAATCATTGGAATGACTACTGAACAGCATGCTTTCCCCCACCCTTGTCAGATTTTCTGATGTATCGATTTCTCATTCTATAAGATAAAAATTTTACTATAAAACACACATTTCCTGTAGAACCTCACAAATCCTTCTTTTTGGAGATTTTCACTTTTTCTCACTGTCTGAAAGTCAAGCAAATCTCTAACACCCCCTGTCCCCCAGTGGTCAAGCTCCTTTCAGTGACTTCTGGAAATAATTATCTTTGTACTTTAGAGATGAAAGCTTAGTTAAATATGTGAGAGACCAAGCAGATGTGGCAGAACATCTTATGCTGCACATTGTCTTGTGTCACAGCTGTGCAACTGATGACAAACTTGCCTAGGATGGTGTCCTTTAGGAATGTTAGGAGAGATGGCTGTTTAGAGGAAGAAAATTAGCATCACGGTTATTACATGCTCTAGTTGTGAAATCTGGGATACATGCATCTATATGGATCTATATACTTTTTTAAAATTCATTTAATTGAAGCATGGATACAAAATAAAGCAAAGTAGAAAATAGACATTGAGTGTTTAGAAAACTCCCTTTGTTAATACCCTCAACCATACACAAAGTAATTATTTAATAGGAAACATTCATGCCATTAGTTTAATAAAGAGTATTACGTAGTAACACTGTGCACATTAACTTCTCATCAGATTATCTTAGTTTTATTATTGAGCCCATGTTATACCATTTTTATACTTGACTTTTAAAAGTCTTTCAAGAAGGTTTTTTTATTCTTCAAAGAATTCTCCAAGGTAGAATAGTAACAATGTATATCTAGATAGTACTTCACAGTATTCAAATAATTTCATGCCTACTATATTACAATATGATATTAAAAATCTTCTTAAAAATGTGACACACAGTTCGAAAGAGTTCCATATGTGCCTCTCATGCCCCACAGCACACATCCATCCTGTGCTCTCGTTCCTGATTCAGAATTGGCAGAAAGGAAGCCCTTTTGTTTTTTCAAGGCTGCAAAGAAGAAGTAGGAAACACACAACATTCTTGACATCTAGACAGAAGATCTCGTTGTATGGTTTGGGGATCTGGTGGCCACTGCTCTAGAGGGCATCAAAACTTACTAAAATGGATCATCAGATGTTTGATAAACAGGAGAAAGCTCCATTTTGATGGCAGATGAAGTTATGGGTGATTTCCTATGGCCATGGGAAGAACTGCTCCTTAAAATAAATAAATATATATATAGATACACACACACACATATATGTCAGGCACAGTGGCTCATGCCTGTAATCTTAGCACTCTGGGAGGCTGAAGCGGGAGGATTGCTTATGCTCAGGAGTTCCAGACCAGCCTGAGCAAGAGTGAGACCCGGTCTCTGCTAAAAATAGAAAAATTAGCTGAGCATGGGGAACGTGCCTGTAGTCCCAGTTACTAGGGAGGCTGAGGCAGGAGGCTCACTTGAGCCCAGGAGTTTGAGGTTGCAGTGAGCTATGATGATGCCACTGCACTCTAGCCAGGATGACAGTGTGACTCTGTCTCTGTCTCTCTCCTCTCTCTCTCTCCTTGTTACCAAGTAATACATTTTTGAAAGTGTTTATTTCCTTTTGGATTCTGTTGTCTTTAACTGCCCCCAACAACCTGGGAACAAAGATGGAGTAGGTTTTCTCATTTCCATTTTCTGGTGGAGATCCGGGAGTCAAGTAATTTTCCTCCAGCCACTCCAGGAAAGGATGGCAGGATTCATGTAAGAATCCAGTCTACTGACCCTAGTTCAATCTACTGTGTTCACATTAACATGAATACTAATTCCTTCTTATGATTAGTAGCTAAACCAGAAACTTAGAAAAGGCTTGTGTTTTATTGACTTTGATTTTAAAGCGATTAATGCCAGGAGCTGGCGCATTTAACTGTCATTGTAAACAGAACCTCCCTTGCCTCAATATTTGCAGGATGCGTCAGCATTTGAGGATTTTGTGATTCAGGGCATTTTGCGTTTTCTAGCTGAATAATTTCACACTCACCCTCTCTCCTTTTCAGTTCTCTTTGCTCGTGCCCCACTGGCTCCACTGATCACATCCCGCCCGTCCTGGAGCCCCGCTGACTCAGCACCTGATTATAAACACATCCTGACACGCTTCAGGCAGAGGCCGTGTGTTCCTCTTTGGAGCTCATGTAAAACCCTGTCTTTAGTGTCCTTTACTCTATTTCTCTCTTATAATGATCATTCATATTTTCTTTTCTTTTTTGTTTTTTTGAGACAGAGTCTCACTCTGTCACTCAGGGTAGAGTGCAGTGGCATCATCCTCACTCACAGAAACCTCAAACTCCTGGGCTCAAGCGATCCTCCCACCTCAGCCTCCCCAGTAGCTGGGACTACAGGCGTGCACCACCATGCCCGGCTAATTTTTTCTATTTTTCGTAGAGACGGGGTCTCACTCTTGCTCAGGCTGGTCTCGAACTCCTGAGCTCAAGCGATCCTCTGGCCTCGGTCTCCCAGAGTGCTAGGATTACAGGCATGAGCCACCACACCGGGCTCTATATGTTTTATTTTCTTTACATGTTTTCCAATGACTATATATTTTTATATCTTCCTACAGAACTTTTTGCTGCTTTAGTGGGAGGTCAACACATATTTGTTGCCCGGGTATAGGAGAGAGATAATTGTCAATGCATTTTAAAGAATTATAGAAAGATCTACCTTGTCTCTGCTATTACTGTCAAACACTGTAAAAGGATCAATAATCCATAACAAAAAATAACTGAACTGTTTTGGGAATTGAAAAACATTTTTGGAAGTGTTTAATTATAGGACCAATATTTATCTACTTTTTACATGTATAAATGAGAATTAGACCAGCCTTTCCATGGAAGTTTCCTGACTGGTAGAGCAAGTTATATCTGCTCTGAAATATGTTCGAGCACTGAGACAGCTAATGTATGCTACAAGTAAACAATTGCATTTTTGGTAAATCTTTTCATCTTTTACTGTGAACACTGAAGTCAACTTGTTTCTTTGGCTTCTGGGTTATCAGCAGTTCAGATTATACCTTTCTGGAATCCTAGACCCTCCCTGTCACCCCTTCTTTCAAAGATGAGAAGGCTTATTTATTGGCATAACTGTTGACCAAAAGAACATTTCCTTGACATATTTCACTTTAGCTTGAGACACAAAGCCAGTTTTGGTCCATAGACATTGTTAGGGTGGAAATATTCTTCCTTCTTTAAATTTCTTTTTATTGTCACTATGGAAATTCCTCCAAACACTGAAAAGTTTTCTATAGAATAAGAATGAAATCATACTTTTTAAAAATAGTTGTACTAAAATGACACTATGCAATATGTTTTAAATGGGTAATATCAGAATCAAAAAGTTGAGATGAAATTAGTTGTGCTTACTTTTCTCTATAAAGATGTCATTTTCTAATTATTCTGATTAATCTATAAATTTCTATAGTTATCCTGATTAATGGCTGGACATCACACCATCAAGGCATAAAACTTATTTGGGGTATAAAACCTGTTTTTAAACCTATTACTAAGAATAACAAAAGCAGAAATAAGTTATTCAAGAACTAAAGGAGTCATATTATATTGATAATTGCCATGGCATTTATTTAATATATAGGAGGTAGATTTTCAAAAATGTTAAAACTGGACACTAAGGTTATGAAATTTATTTGCAACTCTAATCAGCACAACAAATACACATTTCCTTACGGCATCAAATTTAATTGTCAAAGTAGAAAAATATAACAATTTCAGTGGTACTTTGCAGAGAATAATGCACTAAAATCTTTGCCGATGAGTGTTCAAAATAATATTCTTTTAAAAACTGAAGCAAGCAATAGAATGATGTGATTAAAAATTGCTTCCATGATATCTCACCAGTATAGCTAAAGATTTACAGATTTAGAAAGTGATAACAAAAACTAAAATTCTTACCTTAATTTAAAATGTGCAAAAAACTTGTAATAAAGCTGCTTTGCTCCTGATTGTTTTACATAAGACCATTATGACTTCCAGTTATATTATACAAGAGGGAAATTAGAGTGGGAGAGGCTAAAATTCTAGTTTCTAAACATATTTCAGACTTATGTGCACAATAGCCATTTAAAACTTGGATGTGAATATCTCAAAGTCCCTTCCTCATTTTTGCTGTTGTGCCAACTGAAAATATTTCTGGCTGCATCTGGAAGATGTAGGAAGGTTTCAGTCATTTGATTTATGAACTCTACAAGTGGAGTGTCTAGGGCAGGGGCTTTTAGTCCCCAGTAAAGTCTTTGAATTCATAAACATCTTGCAAAATCCTATTCACATACACAGAAAATGTACTTAATCAACATTGGTTTGCAGGAACCAGAGCAGAGCAAAAAAGCAGTTATTGAATAGTTAGGACTCAAATGCTCAGGACTGGGGAATGTTGTGAGGTTGTGGTCTACTGCCAGGATTTTCTTATCTGAATTTTCTTTGAATTTGCCTATTTTAGCCACAAAGGCAAATATTTAAGTTTGCCAAGGAGTTTCTTGGGAAATGAAATCCTATGGTCCCAATGACTCTTCAGCAAATTCCAGGGCTTACCTCGCCGTGAGTTTTGTGTTTTGTGAAGGCAAGTTTTGCTTGGTGGAAGTGCGGTTGCCATCGGATGCCCCAGACGTGGTCTAGGTGTTGGCAGGTGGCTGAGTCGGCCGGTGAGCAAACACATTTGTGCAAGTGGGAAGTTGTTCTATGGATGAGGTCAGCTGGTGGCTGCCTAGTGGGAATATTCCCAGGACCTGTTAAATGCAGTTGAGTGGGGATGGGGCAACCAGGATTGTAAGGAAGGGAATCACGTAGTGGCTAAGAATCAAGGAAGGACGTCCACACGTGTGTGGAGTTCACCTCAGTCCTGTATGTGGGTGGAGAAAGGGAGAATGATAGGAACTAGAGCAGTTTGATGGGAGTTAGCTTGATCAATTTCTAGATGGTTGCTTTGGTCTTTGGTGTCATTTCTCTTGCCTCTTTTTCCCTTTGCATCTTGTTCCTGTCTCTGATACCTGTCCTGGGCGGGAGCCATACCACTTAGGTCCTTGTCCACATCTTTATTAGTCTGGAATTTCACTTCCTTGATTTGCCTATCTTGAAGCCTTGGGGAATATAATGAAAGAGTGGTGATAGTGTAATGATAGTGGTTCCAGAATCTGGAAGAGGAGGAGTCAGGGCTAATGTATGGTTTAATGACTGCTTTTCTGTGTGACCTTGGGCAAGTCACCTGACCTTTCTGAACCTCAGTTCCTCATCAGGTGATTGGGGGCAATACCAGTACATATCCCCTATGGTCAATGAGGGTATAAATGCCAAACATGTAGAGAATTTAATTCTGTAGAGTGTCTGGCACAAAGGGATTGGTCAGTTAATGACACCTTTTCTTTCTCTGCTTTCTTGTCCCCAAGCTGAAATGTGCTCCCCTCTCTTGATCACCTTATATCCCATCCTCCTCCTCTGGCCCAGGGGGGTTTTCCAGAATGAATTCTTCTTCCCAGCCCTTCCCTTCTGTCCTTTCAGCCAACTGCCCCTTGTCTGACAACTTGGCAGGCCTAGATCACTTTCTGCCTCATCTTGGTGACCGGCCCTCATTTGAGTTGAGCTATCTGGGTGGTCCGTGTGGACCTACTGTGAGAAGCTTGGCTACAGAGAACCTTGGATATTTTGGGCAGTCGAGGACAGAAAGAAAGAGGGTGGAACTGAAAAAATGGTAGCAAAGGAAAGTAGACCTTTGGCAGTCGGGGGTAGATTAGTTTGCTAGGGCTGCCATGACAAGGTACCGCAGACTGGGTGGTTTCAACAGCAGAAATTTATTGTATCACAATTCTGGAGGCTACAAGTCCAAGGTCACGATGTTGGCAGGTTGTTTTCTTCTGAGGGCCTCCCTCCTTGGCTTGGAGACGGCCGTCTTCTCCTGGTGCCTTCACATGGGCTTCCCTCTGTGTGCATCTGTGTCCCAATCTCCTCTTCTTCAAAGGACACTAGTCGTGTTGGGTTAGGGCCCCACTTCATTCAACTTTAATTAGCTCTTTAAAGATTCCAGCTCTGCAGTCACATTCTGAGGCTCTAGAGGTTGGGACTTCAACGTATGAATTTTGGAGGAGCAGAATTCAGCATATAACGGGGCGAAACATGGAGGAAGGGAGAGGATGCAGGCAAAAGCCTCTAGCAAAAGGCTGGTGAAACAAAGTTCACCCAGAGACAGACTCTGCAGAGAAATCGTAGTCCAACAGGCAGAATAAGGGAGAAGATAAGCCCGTCAGGGAATTGCTAAAGTGAGTTACATGTACAAAAGGTATTTTAGACTCTTCTTTTCCATCTCTCAACCTCTGGTATGCAAGGTAGTTTCCCTCCTTTTCCAATGCAAATTCCCCCAAACCCCACCCCAGCATGACCAATACTACTACTCCAGTATACTAATAATATTATAACATCATAGTATGTGTAGTAATACCAATACTGTTTCTATCCCTTTTACTTCACTTCCTTCACCAATTCTGTTGGCCTATTTTCTTCTCTTGGTAGCTTGGCCATTTCCAGTGTGATCAATGTGCTCTTTGCAGCTTCCCCAGTTCTCCCTTGATTAACATAATAAATGGGCCCAAATATGCAAAGCATGTAGGGAAAGAAATGAGACTTAAGATCTTCTGCCCTCTCTACCCCCATCATAAGAGATAGAGCAGATGCCTTTCAATATTATTGATAAACAAATGCTTCAACAACTGTTTGTGAATATTTGTACTTGATGCTGACTTGGTTGATAAATCTTCCCTTGGGAGATTCTGTCTCTGGATATAATCAAACTTATAACTACTGTAAAAGCTGTTTCCATGTTCAAAGAAAAAACAGCTGTACTTGCTCCTCATTTGACTTCTTAGAAGAGGAAAATCTTAACATTTAAGTGAAAACAATTTAAGAAGGGAAATGATGCTTTGAGTTCAAAGGATTGCTTTCTTTTTAAATTTTTACAAATGTACAAATTATTTTGCCACCAAATGTAAATTGGGGACTTTGAACATAACTTTCATCACCCTACTCTGGTCCTCTCCCAAACAAACAAAGCCACCCAAATTCTGGGTTTCCACTAGCATTTAAAGAAGTTTCCACTGTATGCTTTTGACTGATACTAGGTGGATGTTCAATTTTTATATTGACACATCTCATATTCACTGAGAATATTTTCTGCTAAACCCTCTACCTTGTACTTGATTATGTACTTTATTTAATTCTCATTTTATTAACTAGTGGAGTCTTGGTCAAACATTTGAGCAGAATTAAAGAAATCAAAACCATTGTTAGGCAATCAGTGTATAATTTATCTATTATTCATATTTTGATACTCATAGCAAGCAGTATATTGATGTGACTTTTACAAACTTTAGTGCTTCTGAAAATTTATATATAGATTGTGTTTTAAAGCAAACATGATTTTTTGGTTGTTCATGATTGAAGAAATATATTATTTTTTATTAGGAGATGTGTAAACACATTTTACTTGAGCTGGCAAACAGGAAACAAGCTCAATGTATTGGACATTTAGTCTGACACAAAAATCTGTAGGAAAAAAAAATAGAGTTTTTCTTATGAGAAAAACAGGAAGCCAAGAGAAGCAAGAAACTTTTGTAGCAGAGACAAAAATATTCAAGTAAGATTTTACATCAATTTTTTTTCTACTCTGAAAGATAGGTAAGGACAAACTCAAAGGTAAAATTGGATGGAAAAAAATCAAGTCCTTATCAATGCCAAAGGCCAAGGGGTTGAGAAAACCGTAATAACTACCGCAAACATATAGTTGAAAATGAAGCAAGATTGGGGAGAAAAAGTGTAGAAGAGTTATGAGCAAGATCTGAAGGAAAGGAGGAGCCAGATGTCATTAACTTTAATAAATGCTCAGTGTCTTCAGCCCGTGTCAACTAAATTGCTAAAATTTTAAAATAGAAATACAGCAAATTTAAAAAATAAGTCTTTCTTTCCAATTTTGACAGCTTCTACTATAGCTATGAGAAAACTTACTATTACTTAATTTTATATATTGTCATTGAAAATATTTTTCTTAAAAAAACTTTCTAACACTGACTGACAAATATCTTAGGTGCAGGTTTTTTTTTTTTTTTTT